>CABFWB010001706.1:75341-144791 GCA_902151455.1 Timema bartmani | reverse complement strand
GAGCCAAGCCGAGCTCTGCTCATCTGATGCCAAGCCCAGCTAGTGACACCCCACTCACGTACGAGTTAAGTTTGTTGGAAACCCAGCTGAGCCGGATTCTTACTTGGATGGGCCGCTTTAGACCAGTGGTTTTCAACCTGGGGTACGCGAAGACATCTAAGGGGGTAGNTTACTTGGATGGGCCGCTTTAGACCAGTGGTTTTCAACCTGGGGTACGCGAAGACATCTAAGGGGGTGGGGGGGGGGGCTACGTAAAATGTAAAAAATACATAAGTTTCTATACTTACATATATAGATATAATGCTCCTTATTTTGTTTGTAATTTATTTTAGATGTAGGTGATGTAATGATATGTATAACTGGTATTATTCACCAACAACTCAGGGGGTACAAAGTTGAAGATAAAACTAAATCTGGGGGTACACAAACAAAAGGTTGAATAGCACCGCCTTAGACCATGTGCCCACCAAAGCGGGTGGGTTTTTTTTATTCTTAAAGTTCTTAGATTTCCCGTCGGTTCCACAAAGGACCGCTATAACCCGTGATAATGTTTCGAACATTGTCTTAGAAATAATTAATTAAAGAAAAGGTCTACAATGAAGAGAGAACTTGCTATTAATAGATTTTAATCAACTGTTTTGTTTGTATTTAAAAAAACCCACCGTTAATGGGTAGTTTAGTATTACTATGCTGGGCTGAAGGTAATTCCAAACGATATTGTACAAGCTGGAAGGTAACTTAATACAAATTTATTGTGTTAACAAGAAGAGGATGCAGAAGAACTTTTTTTAGTTCGAATACCAAGTGATATCTAAAAACATTCGAAATGTCCAAAATTCGAATTAACAATTTTTTATGAGTATCTATGCAGCTGGTATACAATAAATCACTAATCTCAAATATGCTACATATAACCACACACATGTTATATATGCTACAGCCTATAATACACACATACACGATATAATTATAGTCTACATACATGATAAAACAAGTGAAATGTACCTAGAAACAAAATATAAAAAGTTAAGAAAATTAATATACGGAAATTGTAGACTTAAATCATTGAGAACGCGCAACACGAAAGTTTACCTTCCCCTTCCCCTCTCAACACAACCATCGCTGGGCGCCACGTGACTACACTGTCTCACAGAAGCGGTGAAAGTTTACCCCCTCCAAGCTGGGCGTCACGTGACTTTATCGTCACACAAAAGCGATGAAAGCCGAGCGCCCAGCATATATCCACCATTTTAGGCAACTCTATTTGACATTCTTGGCATATTGAGATAATATAATAAATATTGTTAAGTTAGGTTTAATATAAGTACAAATTCTAACAAATTAACACGGTCCAAGCTTCTATTTATCCAACTGTTTCAATCTCAAATTCGAATTAAATGTTATTTTTGCTGTGGATAACTTGGTGGCGAGTTGTAACGATCCCATTTTTCGAGTTAGCCAGATCCTAGTGTATAATCCCAGCGTGGTAACGTAATGTAATCTAGTTCCAGTCCTGTTGACACCAGGTTCTGTAATTTATTTCCGCCGGCTAAAGTCGTCCATTCGAATGTCCGTCACTAAGATCCTTGCTATAGTCCGGGAGAAATTGGCTCACACTAATTAGATAAATGTAACAACACACGTCGCGCGCGGAGGAAATTACATTAGGAACGTACTTTAGAGTTAGTAAAGTCTATTACCCGGAGCAGAGCCGAGCTATATCACTTGTAGGGTAGAGGGGCGAGCTGTCCCTTGTTGGGAGGAGGTGAGAGTTGTCTCATGTTGGGAGAAGGGGTGAGTTGTCCCTTGTTGGGAGGAGGGGTGAGTTGTCCCTTGTTGGGAGGAGGGATGAGTTGCCCCTTGTTGGGAGGAGGGGTGAATTGTCCCTTGTTGGGAGGATGGAGGAGTTATCCCTTATTGGGAATTTATGGCAGTAGATAATCAAATAGAACCAATTTATGATTGCATTTTATTATTAGCATGTTATTTAAACAGTTTTACGTCTCTTTTTTTAAAAAACTACATTTGTGAAAATATCGTTTTTTCCAAAAGAGCAGTTCAAATGTTGTCTGATTGTAATTTTTTAATCATCTACAAGGTTTTAAGCATTTCAAGGATTAGGAAAAACCAAAAGATTTTAGGAATCATAAATAGTTTTTTAAACACAAGACGTCAAATTATGCCACCCAACTTTGAAAAGTTTAATACTATCCGAGTTGCTTGTTTGCACTATCAATTAGATCATATCTGCTTCATTGGTGACATGGTCTAAGGCGCAAATCTAGCAGGAGACTAGACTGTCGATCACACGGAGATCGGGGCTCGAATCCCGGTAGGGTGTATCGAGGTGTTTTTTTACCCAAAATGATTTTCCACTCCTAATGCGGATACACTTCCTCCAAATTCATTCTTCCCCATCCCTAATTGATTAGAGTAATTAGTACTGTAGGCTGCATATGCGTATAACCTGAACAGGTAGAAAAATGCGGTGCTAGCAAAATAAATTTGTAATGTCCCAACTTTTGAACCTTATGTTGTTTCGAAAAGGAAGAGTGAGACTGCAGTTTTAATATTTTATTTTCATTTTATATTTATACTCGCTTTACTCGTTGGGTGCTCCACTCCCAAACCCCCAGTGGGTTTTGTTTGCGAGTAGATGTCAACTAATGTAATTCCAGCGTTGTTTTGAACGTAACAACTTAAAGTTACCGATATTATATTGTATACCACACCTAATTTAAAGTTGCTCCACCATGTTTAAATTTTATTGCCATGCTTGCTTACAAAATACGCCAACCAATCAGTAAAAATCATTGATCTCTATAATATAACTGGATGGATATCTGTGGCTGATGTTCTCAAGCTGTTGTCTGCATACTATTGTGTGTGTGTGTGAGAGAGAGAGAAGGAAACCTTCGGGTATCTCTTTCCCTCTTACACCTATACAAGGCAATGTGGCATTTTGACATCGTTCATTAATTTGATGAATATATGAAAGACATCAATGTGTGATTAGTTAAATGAAATAAATAGGTTATTGAAAGCTTTGAAGAGCATATCAAAGTTCGAAACTGGTAAGTTTTTTCTTTGAATAAGTTTATGTAGCCTAATATATACTATGATTTTTGAAGGAAGCTCGCTTGTAAGGCTTTATTTCGTACCAAAATCCAACCCTATAGTTGTATTTAGTTAGGATAAAAGCACCCCCAGAAGGGAATTTTTACTTACGTTCTAAATGGACGTTTATTCTACCAATATATATGTATATATATGATAGTATTTTGGTACGAAATAAAGCCTTACAGATTAGGATTATTATTAAATTCAGGGTTTAGTAGATACCGTACTTCTTAGAAGTCTATAACCTAACTTACCATCTGAACATATGACTTCTACACAAAGTATGTCACTCAAACAAATGTAATACAGTTTTTAGTTAACTTGTTTCATTATATTTATCGAACTTTCAAAATTATATGGTTTCTGATACCAATATAAAATCTAATCGCCAACTTTAAATATAAGTGTAGTCTTGGCAGACTGTAAACAACATTGATTACATCTACATATTTAAATATGTTAAAGATTTTATTAATATGTGTACATTATTACCTGTAAAACTTAACTGTATATCCTTCAATGTAAATGTTTCTTCAAGAAAGTATGATATAATACTTCACTATTTTCAAACAATAACACTTTTATTCATCAGAGACATGTTTTCACATAAGAACATTGAAAGAAACCATTAAATCTGTCCCCCCACAGTGTAGCAGACGATAAACTTGAGCGGCACGCTTTTGTCATTGTCAATGTGTATGTGTATGTACATCCAGTTATATTATAGAGATCAATGGTAAAAATGCTCTTAATATAAACACAAGCAAATCAAATATAAGGTTGCCAACCTACCTTTTTTTGAATGTCCATGTGTGCAACACATTTTTAAAACAAATTATAAAATAAACGAACTAATTCAAAACTGTAAATTAAAATTTACGAACTTAATAGTTAATTAAGAAATATTGATACTAATTAGTACATTATTATATTTTCAGCTAAAGATTAAATTAGACTGTATGGATATTTTCATTTCAAACAAAAATAGCCCTACTAAAAATATATCATTTGTTTTATTATTTACATTTATTTAGGATGTTGAAAATTAACACGTTAAATTAGTTATAAATAAATGTATGTGGATTTCATTTTGCGATTTGATCCTCTTTATTTTGTGCGATGTCTAACTAATGGGGGAAAAAAAAAGTATTTCTAAGTTAATTTAATTCCATAACTCATGGGGTGAGGCCATGTGGTAGATTTTATGGGGAGATTTGTCCTGACGAGATCCGGTTTATTTTGTGCAATGTCTAACTTATTAAAAAAATATGTCAAAGTTTTATTTAGCACTGCGTCTTACTACCCATCCGAGTTATACGCTTAAGTACTAATTACACTAATGGGTTGGGAATAGTGAATATTGAATTCAGAGGAAGTGAACCTTTATTTGCATGGAGGTAGAGTGGAAAACCGTTTAGGAAAAATCACCCCCAGTTCACTCGACCGAGATTCTAACCTCAATCTCCCCGTTCTCGGCAGCCGAGCTCAATACGAATCTAGCACGTTAGCCAACTACGCCACCGAGGTGGGTATATTTCTAGGTTAATTTAATTCCATAGCCCATGGGGTCATGTGATAGATTTTGTGGGGAAATATGTTCTAACGTGACTAAGTGATGAAAGTTCTGTGTAATAATTTTAGGTAGAATAAATTATTTTAGACCAAGTTGATAGTTGAATAAGTCTTTTTTTCCGACGCCCATTAATCATGCATGGCCTTAATTTAATCCCATTAATTCTCAAATACGAAAGGTGTAGGCCTATATGGGCCTATAATAAGCAAAAATCTAAATAAATTATCATCAATACATGTAAATTATCTTCCAATCATATTCAGATCTGGCCCAGAACCAGCCAGATCTGAGCAGATTTGACTTTTCCACATGGTATGGGCCACTTATTTACTAGTAAAGGGATGCCTACGAATCCAGCCAAAGTAGTCGCTATTGTTAATATACCTAATCTCAACCATATTCAAGATCTAAGACGATATTTATGCTACCTGACTCATTAAATTAAAGATTTTTCTAAGGAAACCAAACAATTGAAAGCACCTAAAAAAAAAAAGACGTAGTTTGGCATTGGGATTATTGTTGTGATGAATGTGTTGATATAAATATAATAATTTCTTAGATTAAAACATGAGTAATAATTGTAAAACATTGTGACAAACGTTTTCATATATTGATGAAAAGAGATCATAACAATAGATAAGACCCACAAAAGATTGTCATCCGTTCTAAACATTGAATACGAAGAAACTAAAACATCCTGTAATACAGTGCTAGTGGTGCATAAAGAACGAACACATTTTATCACAGTTCCAACATATTTCAATAAACTGAAAACAATAATTACAGATGCTCCTGTTTTGACTTATTTTAATCCATCAAAAAAAAAAGTTTCTTCTTATGATTCGTCTCAAAGTGCAATAAAAGCTGTCATTCTTCACAATAACCATCCAATTACATAGGCTTCAGCTACACTTACAGAAAGCCAAAGTAATTATGCACAAATTGAGCGTGAAATACTTGCTAGTGTTTTCGGATTTTTAAAATTCCACCAATATATTTATGGTCACAGAATAATTTTTGTACAAACTGATCATAAGCCATTGGCCCCTCTTTTCACCAAGCCTCTCTACAAAGTCCCATCTTGATTACAGAGACTTATCTTGAGAATACAACCTTATGACTTTACCAACCAGGAATGTTTCTGTCAGATAATGATTACAGAGACTTATCTTGAGAATACAACCTTATGACTTTACTAACCAGGAATGTTTCTATCAGATAATGTATCCCGAGCTCCTCTGATGGACACAGTACCTGAATTGGATGAAAATATTAATGTATTGTACATGTCATTCTGTTAATCTCAAATTGTAAATGTTTCTGTCAGATAATGTATCCCGAGCTCCTCTTGAAATATTTATCTAAATTTTACATAATTTTTGTCGCTTTGAATGTCCTTTAAACGGGTCATTTCCTGCTGAGGCTCGACAATACTAGACATTTTTTGATGAAATTCGTGAAACAGATGGAATAGTTTTTAAAGGGGGATGTATATTGTTTCACAGTTAATGCGAAAAGAAATGCTAAAGGTTATTCATGAGGGTCATTTTGGAATAGTGAAAAGTGTGCAGTTGGCAGAAAGCTCGTCATTCTTGCCAAACACGGTTACTGATATTAAAAGGGTTGTCGTCAATAGCTTGTCAATAATTCAGTAATAATAATATTAATCAGCCTCTACTGCCACAAAAAGTTAAAATGTTACCATTGAATAAAGTCGGAGTTGATTTTACGTAAACAATAGGAAAGAAAGATTTAGTCTGTGTAGATAATAATTCAAAATATATTGAGATATATTTACTTACTAGAGGATTAATGACACCAATAGTCATAAATAATAACTAAAGCCAATTTTTGCTTATAGTGGCGTACCAACTACCAGCTGTCATGGTTACTCATAATGTTCCACAATTTAATTCACTAAATTTCAAATATTTTGCCAACATTTGGGATATAGAACATGAAACTAGTAGTCCACCTACCACCAGTCAAATGGTAAAGTTGAAAGGGCGATCCAAACCCTAAAAAATTTTATTTTCAAAACATTTGAATCAAATTCAGATCCTTGCATAGCGTTTTTACAATATAGAACTACTCCAAATTATAGTCTCAGTTCCCTTATCAATTGTTATGTCCAGGCAATTACTTACAATACAGCTAAATAGTCGCTGAAAAATAGTTGTTGGTGTGCACCTAGACAAATGCTATAAACTAATGTTAAAAGATCCATCCAGACAATAATAAAAATTGTTAGATTTTTTTATTAATTCAAGATTAAATTAGGCCTTATACAGATATTTTTATGAGTTTTGTTTAGTAATAGCTACCATATTTATAATGTGTTTAGCTCAAGAGTAAGGGTGGGTGCAAGATAATATAAAAGATATTCGAAAGTTGTAGCCAGAAAAGTAAGCCATAATGGCCGCTTTTTGAATATTCTGTACTTGATGGACAAACCTTAATCTAAGAAGACATTTTGCTTTGCTGTTTCTTTAGTATCTGCAAACTAAACTACTAATAAAATAAAGTCTAAGGATCAGAAAAATCAAGAATATTGATTTAAATATTACTTTTTCTGTACTATAAACAATTGAATTTCTTATACATTCACGTCTATTTCCATAAAAATTAAAATTTGGATAACTACTTTTTCATGACGAAAAATTTAACTGTGTTGAGAAATTTTTGACGTCACACGGCTACAGCTGCACAGTGCAGGCACCAATTTATTTTTCACCTGAAGACAAAACAAACTGTGTTATTGTTAATTTAAACCAAACATTTGCAATATCATACAGTCCAATCGGGATTTTGATTGATCAGTGATGTGTATTCTATTTGTAAAATTATAGGCGCGTTCCCAATGAAGCGAAGTGTTTTAAATACGTCTTTGTAATGGTGAATTGTGCTTTTATTTTGACATTAATTCCCTCAGGGATGAGAACTCGTCTCGCTAACCTTGGTTTTTTATAACAGGTAATCGGAAGCAATTTTCCTTATGGGTTGCTCGTATTTTCGAAAGACGACACTTAATACGCGATTAACCAAGTTTGTGACTTGACATTTGTAAACAATGCGAGTGTCTTGAATTAATCCCTCCAACTTCTTATTATTAGAGCAACCTTGTAAAGTCATCTTTGGACTGTCCATGTCCGACTGAACTTTGGCGACATGGTGTGATGGGGCCCCACATACTCCTGCTCTTCGTGGGGCTAACGATATCTCTGGGAGATGCAGCCCTCCAGCCTGCCCCTTGCGACAAGTCCCGCAAGGTGTTCACAGAAGGATGGGGGGTCATCACGGACGGTCCATTTGGTTCCAACTACACCCAGGACTCCCACTGCGAGTGGCTCATCAAAGGTAACTAGCGGAATATACTCTTTATTACTTCTGATTAACGAATACATTCGTTCCTTGGTATTGCCTATACACACTTCCATACTAATGATACCATGCTTGATAGATACTCTGCTCTAGATTAAATCAGGCTAGCTTAGCTTTAGCCTACAGAACTTTGGTTGAATATCGTTAGTTTCTTCTACAAGTAGGCCACCTGGCTCTTTTTGGGATGCCTATTTTATGAAAGCAGTTACTGTCTTTCTTGTTTTCATGAGTTGTAAATGTGGCAGGGTTCTAGAAAATAATGATATTTCTATAGATACCAAAATATCGGCTATATACATCAAAGTTTTGATATAGGCCTATATTGTAATTTTTTTCAAATCAATACATACACACACCCACACTATATAAATGTCTGTGTAGATAAATTGTATGTAAATTGTAAAGAGAGAGTTATATACATTTACATATCAATAATTACTTATAATATTTCTATGCCTATTATTTTGGATAAATAAAATTGATTTAATGATTTTAGTCAAGGTGACTAAATTAGGTCTTTTTAGGCTGCAATTCTGTTTCCAATATTTAATTTACACATTTACATAGATAAGTACAATTTGTGAACACAACCGTAAACAGTGAAAAAAAGAAAAGTTAAATCAATACTCGTGAATGTGTTGAACATATATTAAGATTGATGCTAGATACAAATTACAAACAAGAAGAATTCTCAGTCATCACTCAGTGTCTCAGGTGTCTCGTTACATTCATCTTGGGCTAAAAAAGTAACTCTCTTAACTAGGCTACCATTTTAACAGTTTTCAACTTTTCCCTCCTCTGACTCTGGCCAAACCCAGCCTAAGTTTGTTATTTCACAGCACGCATCTTTGTTCAGGTATTTGAGCAAGAATGTTAACTTAATTGCCTTTACATTTCCCAACAGATTTTTTTATTTTGCAAAACCATGCAGCAGATTCTGTAATATTAACTGATTTCCACCAAACCAGTAAAGGGGGGGAGGGTACGGAACCAAACAAATATGAGGGAAAGGGCATACCGGCTGTTGATTGACATGAAATTGACAATTTTGATGCACATTGGACACTGTTGACGTGTGGTTTCAGCCAACAACACGCACAAGTACATCACCCTCAGTTTCCAGAGTATGGGCACCGAGTGTTCGTACGACTACGTGTTTGTGTATGACGGAGATTCATTCTCAGCTCCGCTTCTCGGCAGCTTCAGCGGCAAGACTGATCCACAGAACATCACGGCATCCTCTGGATCGGTTAGTTCACTTTCATTGGTTCTGCGCGTGTCCCGCGAGCTGCTTGTTTCCTTCCCCTGGCGCTAATGTACCACTATGTTGTCCAGATGCTGATCCTACTATACAGTGATACCAACTACGTACTGGACGGGTTTCGAGCAGAGTACTCCGTCACATCTTGTCCTGGCAACTGCACGCATCAGTCCCAAGGCATGTGTGTGGTCAACACGTGTGTGTGTGAGGGGGACTGGGGAGGCAAGGACTGTGCAAGAAGATTGTGTCCTGAGGACTGCGGGGCGACACTAGGCAGGGGTAGCTGCCACCTGGGACATTGCCGGTGTTCCCCTGGATACTCCGGGCAGAGTTGCAGCCTACACAGGATGGACCCTTCAGGCAATAGGTGAACATCACTGGGCTCACTAGCTAGATAACATCACTGGGCTACCTGGCTAGATAACATCACTGGGCTCACTGGCTAGATAACATCCCTGGGCTCACTGGCTAGATAACATCACTGGTCTCCCTGGCTAGATAACATCACTGGGCTCACTAGCTAGATAACATCACTGGGCTCCCTGGCTAGATAACATCACTGGGCTCACTAGCTAGATAACATCACTGGGCTCAATATCTATAATTAATTGACAGGTTTGTTTGCTCACTGTGACAGATGGCACTGGCTGTCTCACTCGGAGAGCGGCCTGTCTCCGCGGGCCGCCCACACGGCGGTGTACCACTATGAGACAGACTCACTGTACGTGTTTGGAGGCTACAATCTGAACCAGGTCCTGGGGGATCTGTCAGTCTATCGGTTCGAGACAAGCCGCTGGGAGGATGAGAAGGGAGTCCTTCTAGGTGACTGCTACCAACTATTTGTGTCTAGGAGCTCTCGTTCAGGGCAGGGCCCACATTGTCAGAGCTAGCTATGGAGATACATTGTCCCCATGTAAAGTGTTCAAGGACCATTGTAAGTTATCTCTAGAGATAGTGTCCCCTTGTAAAGTGTTCAAGGACAGAGTGTTTGTTGTGTTCCAGACGATGACTCCTCCACACTGGTTCCCCTTGACCCCCACATCTTGGCGACAGTCCTGGGGCAGGTTGGTGTCGCGGGGGAGGAGCGCTGGGGACTACACAAGTCCTCTTTCTTCCGCAACCTGCTCTTCTCCATCGCGGACAACTCCACCCTGAGCATCCGTCATCAGGTCGGGGATTCACAGAGACCCTCAGCCAGGACGAGCCGAGAGGTTATGGGGTCAGTCAACAACAAATAGAGGCAGATTTAAAGTTTTTGTGCCCATAGGCACAATTATAATATGCACCTTCCACCCCCTCCCCCAATTTTTTTTTGTCAAGGGCTCTAGAAATTTGGTGGAAATAGTTGCTGGGGGAGGCGGGGGCGGAAGTTAGTATTCAAGAAAAGATTTATTCGAAAGATAATCAGGCCTGTACAATGTACATGCCCTACAGTAGCTTTAGTTAACATTATGAAGAAGGGAAGATTGACCTCAGTTACAAAGCGATTGCAAAGTACAGTTATTTAAAAAGCAATATTGTCGTTCTGACTTAAACTTGAACTATTCCGATAATGTTAGTCAATAATTTTTAAACGTAATTATTAAAAACAAAATAATATAATAAAAATAATGTTATCCAAAAGGTGCCGCCCCCTAAAGCCGCTGCCCCTAGGCCCGTGCCTTCTGGGCCTATTATGTAAATCCACTTCTGACAACAATGCTAAGATAGCGCACTAGAGTTAAACACTAACATGGATCCAGTAGTTGCCTTCTTAGCGCAGTAGAGTTGAACACTGACATGAATATACAGTGGCCTTCTTAGTGCAGTAGAGTTGAACACTGACATGGTTCCTGTAGTTGCCTTCTTAGCGCAGTAAAGTTGAACACTGACATGGATCCTGTAGTTGCCTTCTTAGCGCAGTAAAGTTGAACACTGACATGAATATACAGTGGCCTTCTTAGTGCTGTAGAGTTGAACACTGACATGAATGTACAGTGGCCTTCTTTAGCGCAGTAGAGTTGAACACTGACATGAATGTACAGTGGCCTTCTTTAGCGCAGTAGAGTTGAACACTTGACATGAATATACAGTTGCTTTCTTTAGCGCAGTAAAGTTGAACACTGACATGAATATATAGTTGCTTTAGCACAGTAGAGTTGAACACTGACATGAATCCTGCAGTTGAATTTTATTAGCGCAGTAGAGTTGAACACTTGACATGAATATACAGTTGCTTTAGCGCAGTAGAGTTGAACACTGACATGATTATACAGTGGCCTTCTTTAGCATAGTAGAATTGAACACTTGACATGAATCCTGCAGTTGACTTCTTAGCGCAGTAGAGTTGAACACTAAGGTTGAAACTATACTTTAATGCTAGTCACGCACTGGATACTAATGTTAAACTTGCATACAAACACATGACATGGGCGAGAGGCTGGTTTGAAAAATGTGGATGTAATGTTAATAAGGGACACATCCTGAATGGGGTAGTTTTCAAACTCATGCCTTTGTCATCATCAGATATTAAAAATATTATTAATAATCATAATTATTGCTCACAGTTGAGCTTTTAGCATTTCTAGCTACGGGTAGACCACCCTTATTTCATACTTCCTTCAGGCAGGGGCCACACAATTGTTCAATTTTTGTTTTAATCTTCACTACTTATTGTGATTATTATCATTTTGAATTAATTTGATTAAAAAACAATTTTAAATAAGTAGACATCTTTGAAGCTGTTTTTTTTTTTAGTTCGAATCAAATCTCGAATTGAAGCAAATTTTATTCACGAATTTCAAATAATTATCAAGTTGGATCATATCATATTCTAGTTAAATATATAAACTAATGATATTAAATAAAAAGAGTTCACATCATAAAAATAGATATTTCTTTTGGACCCCAAGTCCTATAAGCTATCATCTATAAATGTTAGGTCTTCATCATGTTCGTACGATAGTTTACCTTGGCAAAGTTAGGTAAACAGCACCACCTGTTGTGGTGATTATAAACTATTTCAAAACATATCCTCAGTCCACAAAGTTGACACATTTGTTATGTATTATCCAAGGTGCGATTATAGTCCATACGAAGGCTTTATAAAAACTATTTTTGTCTGGAAAGTGTGACTTATTCTCCGTTCAATATGGTAATAATTAATAAGCATTGACTGTACCTCATATGAACTGTTATTAAAAATACAGGTAGGTTGACATATTCTAGGCACACTGGGGATTTGCAGCGACCTTTAACCTTGTCAGTATTTTTCTTGTATGGTTTGATTAGAGTTAGCTAATTGAATAATATATAATTCGGTTCGATATAGATATTTTCAAAACTTTGCTGGCACCTAAAATAAGTGTTGATACCACATGTTATGTTTTCTAATATTGAGATTTTAGGACAATTGAAACCAAGAGGTTGATGGCCTCTGTACCCAGTGTTAGACCTGATAATTGAACTCATTGGCGTGAATGTATAGTTATTATTCTCATTTTTAAACTAAAACTGGCTGTTGAAAAATATTGATTGACTACATTTTCATTGTGTTGGTTTTTACTTTCAATTTAAAATATAAAAAGATTGTAACGTTTTGATCTCACAAATTACAGAATAACACACTTGACAGGTGACATGATTGAATTAGAATGAAAAAAACCTAACCTTTTACTGAGAGTCTACATTTGAAAACAAAAGTAACAGATTCTGCTCCGCCCAAACCCTCTTATGATCTTTATATGAGTTTTAAACCCTGCGTCTTACTAGCCGCTCTGGTTATTCACTGGTGAAGCAGGTGAACGAACGCATCTTATTGGTCATTAGGCCCTACATTTCTACCCTTCTTCACCTTGTTGGAATTTGAACAAATGGGAACCTGGCAAATTAAAACTGTGAAGAAGTTACCAGAAGCTTCTCTCTCTCTCACTCCTGTTGGTTAGGCCGGTCGTAGTGACCCTAGTGACCTCCCACAAGGATTTACTGTCTGTCCCTCCCCAAATTACCGACAAAATGTACCTCTCATTGTTAACAAGAGAGTTGTATGGCTACTAGACAGCAACTGTTTGTGTCCAGGAGGAGGCGAAGGTCCAGAGAGGTGCCACAATCCCAGGAAGAACAGACACTGGACAATAGCAGCCAAGAAACACACACCTCTCGAGACGATCCGAGACCTAGTGAGGAGCCAATTGAGGACATCCAGGAACCTGATTCTGATGTGCAGGTGTGTTCTAGACAGACACATTGGTGTACAGGTGGGCTCTATACAGATATATTGGTGTGCAGGTGGGTTCTAGCCATACCCATTGGTGTGCAGGGGGGTTCTAGACATACACATTGGTGTGCAGGTGGGTTCTAGACATACACATTGGTGTACAGGCGGGTTCTAGACATACATTGGTGTGCAGGTGTGTTCTAGACAGATATATTGGTGTGTAAGTGTATTCTAGACAGACACATTGGTTTACAGGCGGGTTCTAGACATGCATTGGTGTGCAGGTGTGTTCTAGACAGATATATTGGTGTGTAAGTGTGTTCTAGACAGACACATTGGTGTACAGGTGGGTTCTAGTCAGACACATTGGTGTGTAGGTGTGTTCTAAACATACATTGGTGTGCAGGTGTGTTCTAGACAGGCACCGGTGTGCAGGTGGGTTCTAGACAGACACATTAGTGTGCATGTATGTTATAGACATACACATTGGCGTAGAGGTGGGTTATAGACAGACACATAGTTGTGCAGGTGGGTTATAGACAGACACATTGGTGTGTAGGTGTGTTCTAGACATACATTGGTGTGCAGGTGTATTATACACAAGCGTCATACTGACATACAGGTGTATTATACACAAGCGTCATACTGACATACGGGTGTATTATACACGAGTGTCATACTGACATACAGGTGTATTATACACGAGTGTCATACTGACATACAGGTGTATTATACACGAGCGTCATACTGACATACAGGTGTATTATACACAAGCATCATACTGACATACAGGTGTATTATACACGAGTGTCATACTGACATACAGGTGTATTATACACAAGCATCATACTGACATACAGGTGTATTATACACAAGTGTCATACTGACATACAAGTGTATTATACACGAGTGTCATACTGACATACAGGTGTATTATACACAAGCGTCATACTGACATACAAGTGTATTATACACAAGCATCATACTGACATACAGGTGTATTATACACAAGCGTCATAATGACATATGGGTGTATTATACACGAGCGTCATACTGACATAGAAGTGTATTCAAACAGGGGTCATACTGTTTCAGAACATTAATAAAGCTGAGACTATCCTGAAAGATGAACTGGTTGCGGAGGTGAAGAACCAGACAATAGATGAAGACAGTGACAACAATTCTGACCAGCTTACGGTGGAGGAGGAGGCAATTCCCAAGGCTCGTTACGGACATGCAGCCTGCAGGTGAGTACACATATTGAGAGAACAAGAGGTGAACATTGCCATTGTTCTCTACAGGCAAGAATTCACGACGAGCCTCCTCTCCTGCTCATCTTGGGGACTCGCCGATACATTTCTCTACCTACTTTAAGTTTAAAAATTAACTGGATCATTTATGTTTCATTCTTGTTCAAACGATCAAGTTAATAATGGCTTTTGATGTTCATAGATCCTACCCAATAAATGTTGCATATTCTGATATTGAAGTAACAAACTTCTTGTAAGTAACTCGCACGTTGGTATGACTCTTGTATGTATGTATGTATGTATGTTGCAGCTACCTCGGGGGGTTCGTGCTTTATGGAGGGAAACTGTCTGATGGAACACTCTCGGATGAGTTGTGGTACTACAACGCCACTGCTCGCTCCTGGGCCTTGCGAGCTCTCAACTCGCCCATACGCCCACCACGACTCACCAGGCACACCCTAACTCGTGTAGGTCCTTCTGATGGCTGGCTATACCTCTTTGGGGGCAGCACCGTCGGGGGGGACTTTTCCTCCAGACTCTTCCGCATCCGACTGGACCTAGGTGAGGCTCTCTCTGTCGCTTCTAGCGCTGTAACAGCGAACTCTTGTGTCACAACGGTTATAGATTATAAAGGGGTAGGGGGGTGCGATGCCACAAAACTTCGACTTCGATTCAAATGTAGAATTCTTGATTCCCAATAGTTAGTTCAAGTTAAAATAAACATTTATGTTCAATTTTTAATTTAAAAAAAATAAATCATAAATTTATGTGGAGAGGACAAAATCTAAAATAATTAATTTACTTGTGATAAAACATAAATTATCTATCTAGAATGGAATATGTTAATCATGTTTGCAATAAATTAATTATATTTAATACATAAAGTCTTATAGTGACTATGCACTATATAATTTTTTTGCAATTTTATATTTTTTTTTATAATTGGGTTGAATCCAATCTTTTACGAATCCTAATCTCCAATTTACCTTCAAATCCTGACTCTCGAATGCTGAAAAAAATTGTTAAATTGAGGGGAAATATAAATATAATAATGTACAATACAAAATATTAGTAGGCTAAATGTTAACATTCTTTCTTATCCATCATACATTCAGTTAAGTGTTAAATTACTGATCTGGGGTCTGGTTGTATGGTTCTAAACCACCATTAAGCAGTATAAGAGCTCTAAAACGAATTTTTACTTGACAAATTAAAAAAGAAAAAACATTAATCTTTTCTTTTTTACTTGACAAATTAAAAAAGAAAAAACATTAATCTTTTCTAAGGATTTGAGTCTTGAATGTGAAATTATCTCACATCTCCTTGATGATCCTTAATTTCTTTGAATATTAAATTTTGATTTGGCCTTGGGAATGTTTAATATTTATTTAATTCGACTTTGTATTGAAAAGTGTTCTTTGAACGCCTCTACAAGATTTTGACCTTTATGTTACTCAGTTTCTGGGGGACCCAAGGTGACATTGAACCTTGTCTCCAGGCGAGCTTCGCCCTCGTTCTTTGTCTGGTGTTCACTAACAAGTTACAGGAAACTCTGTGGCGAGTGTGGGTGAGCCTTGTAACCATGTTGTCTGGACTGTCCGCAGATCCGGTGATGAACCCTCGGGAAGAACGCTGGACCGAGGTTCATCCCCGAGGAGGCAAGGAGCTAGACATGAGAGTGGTGGCGCATACCACAGTGTACCACCCTCACACCCGCTCTCTGTTGGTGTACGGCGGCGTGGTGGCGGGAGTTGCCAGGTTCTCGAAACTGTCCGACCGCATGTTCTCCTTCCAGCTGGGCTCCAAGCATTGGGCGGAGATACATTACCCGCGAGCTCACCTCCGAGACACGTATGTCCCGCGTGAGCGAGCCTTCCATACCAGCACTGTCATAGGTGGGTCATACTCAGCCTCGTCTTCCTCATTGTCTAACCCTCATATTTTGTAAAGCAAGTTTAAATTAATCTCCAAAAAAATTATATTAGCAGCATCATCAACTATTTCCAGCCAATGAGCAGTTTAGTAAAATGCCTCCATCTTCCTCTTTCCTTCTACCACCCTTCTCCTCTCACTTTAACACTTTCTCTTATCTGCTCCTTCTATCTCCCTACTATCGCATGTACTTCGTATAGTCCTATTCTTACCCGGATAACTTCATTCGTAATCCTGTTTCTTCTGGTGACAGCTAACATGCTCTCCTTGTCTCTCTTACATTGAATGTCCATGTTTCTTTTGCATGTGTGACAATGGGTACAAAGTATGGCCTGTACAACACTTCCTTATACTCCTTACACTTCTCTTCTCCATAGCAGGTCTCTTATACACCTGTAGAACAACTCTCCCTGCTGTCCTCTTCTCACTATATCTTCTCTGCTGCCCCCTCTGGCCTCAATCACAATACCCAGATACTTCACACACTCTTTGCTTCTTTCAATCTACTCCATCCAGTTTTATCACCTTTCTTGACCTTGTTCCCTGGCTTGTCATCATCATTTGGTTGGTCCTGGCCGCTGATAAGTATCACAAATTTAATGTTAGGTTGTTGAAATGTCAACAATAAACTGTTCCCTGACCCTTCTGTGTGTTGTCCAGGCAACTACCTGGTTGTGTTTGGTGGATACTCGCACCGCCACAACAAGGAGGAGATATGCTATGACAACCAGATGTATCTCTATCATCTTGGCTGTCAAACATGGATCAGTCACGACATCCTCAGTACTGCGGGCAAGGGTACGTATTCACGCAGCCAAAGTAAAAATAAAATGTAAATAAAATGGCCATGTTTGTTTTGGGAAAGATCACGAGAAGGAAGAGGTTATGTTGTGTATTTTCAATTACCAAAGTAAATTGGCGGCAAACACTAACAATGCCTACAATGATAAATCTGGTTCTGAATGTTGTTGTTTTGTTTAAATACTGAAACTTCCCTTCACTTTGATTTGAGAGCTAAGAATTGAGGTATTAAGGTCATGATGAATTGAGTTTGACACCCTTATTTTATATTTAAGTTGGAAGGATCAACCAAGGATCTGCTAGCCTCATGGCCGTGTGTTCTCACATTAGTCCTCGCTCCACGAGCGACTCACTCGTCGGTGAGTGTTACTGAGTGCTTGGACTTACCCTGTCCTATAAAAAATACACAAAGCACGAACTATGTTTCAGATTATCGCTACCCTAAGCAGCAAGGGGTGTTCGCGCATGCTGCGGATGTGCGAAATGGCAACACACTCCTAATAGTCGGTGGTTACCATGGCAACGTGAACGCTGACCTACTAGCTTACACCTTGCCCCCAATGTTGGCCGGTCGGACAGGGGACAGCTTGGAGCCGGAACAGATCTGTGGCAGGTGAGAGGTTGACTGGTCACTATGCCCCTCTCATGTGATTGAACCACTCTGACTTGTTACAGGCACCACAGTCTCATGTGACTGAACCACTCTGACTTGTTACAGGCACCACAGTCTCATGTGAACCACTCTGACTTGTTACAGGCACCACAGTCTCATGGAATGTACTGCCAACCCGGAGTGTGGTTGGTGCTCGGCTGACGAGGTCTGCTACGGCCGTACAGTGGGCATCAACTGCACAACCAACCTTCAGACAACTCGTTGCCCGGGAGTTTGCCCTGCTCTGGGAGACTGCCACTCCTGTCTGATTCACGGAAACACCACGACCCCTGGTGGGGCCCCCTCTGTGGCCTACAAGCTGCGACTGGGGCATTGTACGTGGTGCGTCCAGAATGCCAGATGCCACCATCGAGATGACAACTACGGGGTGTGTGGGCTGCGGGAAGACACCCCATCTCAGGTCCCCGGATGGTGGGGGGCCAAGGGCACCGAGGTGGGGGCTGTCGAGGAATGCAGAGTGTTGGACCGACGCCCTGGGACTCACCTTCCTCAAGTACAAGCACCCCGCAGACTTGACACACCCTGATTCCGTGAGTTGCTCTCCCCTGCTCTTTCCAGGCTTATAAGAAGGGAGTTAACGTGCAGAAGTTTTGGAAAAACAACTGAAGTACTTTCGACTGGATTCAAACTTTGACCCTCAGTAGGCCATAATGCAGTGTGATGAGAGTCTAGCGCTTTAAACTGCACAGTCACGAATATGAGTTAAATGTGCTAATAAACCATTTAAAATGTGTGATACTAACCCTTTACTGATAGTTAAAACAGTTTTACTATTCTTCCGCCTTTTCCTATCCCTTAGATCAGACAGCCAGTGTTACAATTCACCCTCCCTGTCATAACCCCTAGATCAGACAGTTTTGATGGTGAATGTTGAATGTTGAATGTTGTCTTCAAGGTAACCATAATCAACGCAACTACGGTAGACTTCAGTTTGCTGAACCCCACGACTCGCATTGAACAGGCCCTTGTTGGAGGGATGACTGCTCGTCTCCTGGGGTTCCTGAGACCTCCCGAGTCCTGGGGGGATACCGGGGAAGTACTGCGCATGTGCGCCAGCCACTCCTCTGCGCTTCTTCGCTTGGCCTCCACTGACAATAACAACATGGTACACTTTACTTGTCTTCACCTGGTGTGGGGGGAACTTGTAGAGCACGCGTTATTGTGACCTGCAGAGCATGTGTTATTGTTCCAGGATGTTGTGGGTAACCTGACTGCAGAGCATGTGTTATTGTGACCTGCAGAGCACGTGTTATTGTGACCTGCAGAGCATGTGCTATTGTTCCAGGATGTTGTGGGTAACCTGACTGCAGAGCTCTCTCAATGCCTCCCGGCCCGCCTGCCCTCTGGGAGTCCTGTGTTCCTCATCCCTGGACGTTATTTGGTGGACTTTGAATCCCACAGTTCTCCTAGCAAGAGCTCATACACCACTCACCACCAGTCTAACATGGAGCTACAGCACTACCGGGACACTGACGCTTCTAAGGTACGCATCATCCTTCAACTGTCAGTAGTGGCACAACAGTCTTACACTCCTTCAACTGTCAGTAGTGGTACAACAGTCTTACACTCCAGCAACTGTTGCTAACTATGTTAAGGCTCTCGTCTACTTCCAGGTGTTCACGTTTGAGTATCTGGAGCCGTACGAGAATGGCTCATGCTCCCTGTACAGCAACTGTCTGCAGTGTCTGACAGATTCCATGTGTGGCTGGTGTGATCTCACATCGCTCTGCTACTCACGGCTACTCAACGAGATGGAGGTGTGCTCTCGAGACGACGAGTGGAGGTACCTCACGCTATTGCCGGCCACCTGCGCCAACTGCTCCAACTACATCTCTTGCGAGACTTGCGTCGGCTCTGGCCTCTGTGAGTGGTGGACTGAGGATGCCAAGTGTGCTCGCAAGGGCAGGTGAGTGCCTAACTACTCACTCATTCACTCATCAGGATCTTACAAGCAACCTAGGCTCGAGAAATGTGCAATGTAGACTACTAATATTGGTAGAGAGACGTGCTTTACCAGCTTTTACACTGACCAATAAGATGGCTCTCAAAACATATTGTAAGATCATTGTAACATTTTTGAATTTATAACACATGCACAAAATAAAATATTTTTTAGAGTTGGGTCGAATCTACTATTTTACAAATCTGAATCGCTAATCCTAATCTCCAGTTTAAGTTTGAATCTTAAATCATCATCATCAACTGTTTCCAGCCTGTGGCCGGGTCAGTTTAGTAAAATGCTTCCATCTTCCTCTATCCTTCCACCACTCTTCTTCCTTTAATCTCTTCCATTCTTCTCCTCTCACTTGCACACTTTGTTTTCTGCTCCTTCCATCTTTCTACCATCTCATGTACTCTTACTCTTTCCCAGATGACTTCATTCCTAATCTTGTTTCTTCTTCTGACAAGCTAACATGTTCCTCACAACCTTCATTCCCAAGACCTCCACTTTCATAGTCTTTCTTACATTCACTGTCCTTGTTTCAGCTGCATGTGTGACAATGGGTACAAAGTACGCCCTGTACTTCAAGGGCACTTCTCTTCTCCCTAGTAGGCCTCTTACACACCTATAGAACAATTCTCCCTGCTGTCCTCTTCTCATTAAATCCTCTTTACTTCCACCTTTCTTCCCAATCACGGTTTTTACCTTCCTTATAGCTTTATTAGTCCTTATCCTCTTGAAATTAGATATTATAACTCCTTTTCCCAGTCTTCTCGTACCTTGTTCTCTTTTCAAACCACTCTCAGCACCCTGTGTAACCATTGTATACCTGCTTCACCTGCAACTGTTATCATTTCCTTCAGTTTGTCTACACCCGGTGCTTCTTCTTGTTTCGTCCTCTTTAATGCATCCTCCACCTCTTTCCTCCTCTTCTGCTATTTCTTCTGTTTCACTGTCATCCCTTTCCTCTCAAATACAAATAAGAATCTTGTAAAAATTATGAACATAAGAAGAAATATAAATATAAAAGAATAATAGAAAATATAAATAGTAACTAAATGTTAACATTCTTTCTTACAATACATTCAATATAACATTTATACATTCAGTTAAGTGTTAAATTACTGGTCTGGGGTCTTGTGTTTAAGTTAATCCTATTATTATAATTGATTATGAACCACCAATAAGAAGTACTAGAGCTCCCAAACAAGTTTCATTTGAAGAATGGATTTTTTTATGAAGTAGAGGGTCCCAGCCCTATTTATTTTTTAAAATCATAACTGACCACTTAAGCTTTTAGATGCAAACTATGTTCAATTTTGTAGATTTAAATAACGATAACATTCCAATTAGGCTGCTTTAAAAATGTTGCCTCACTCTAGGAAATTGATTTCCCTCAACTCGGGGGGTGCAGAGCGAACTCTGATCGAATGTTTGCAATATTCTCAAAACTGAAATTGAGTTCGAACATTTGTTGTTAGTTTTTTAATGCCGGAGAAAATATTATATTGTGGTTGTTTATATAACTTTACACACTAACATTATTTGTAAAATGTTTCGTTGAACAATTTTTTGTAATATTTCATTTTATTCTAAGAAATAAAGTTTATCACAACTTCCATTTAAATAGGAACTGGAACCCTAGAACACTTTTCCGAAGAACCAGAACCAGAATTGAAACCGTTAAATAATTTTAGGTGCTTAAAGGTTCTAAAAGGGTCTTTAAGGTTCCTAGTTTTACAGAATTGTATATAATTTTGATAAGGTGCACACATTTTGTGTTCTTTCCTAAACTTAGTTTAGTTTTTAAATGTTGTGTTTTCCCCTTTCTCCGTAAGTTCTGAAGGGGCTTGATATATTTTAGTTTACTACTTTGTTTGAAACCTTTTTTCTAAGGTGATTAGCAATACACACTAATGAGTTTAGATTCCAGAGGAATGTTGTGGCTCACATTGTTAGCTGTTTTCTCACTTAAATATTTAAACTAGAGGTTTAATAAGATCTATTTAGCTTTGCTAGACAACAGATGACACCACATCCCTTAGAAGTTGAAATACAGAAATCATTTCTTCTGTACAAGAAGTCTAAGACTATTGTACTTAGTACTTCCTGGAAGTTAAAACTGATAGTTTGGTGGTTGGTTGAACAGCTTATAATAGCGAGTGAAGGAAGATGGAGGGTGGCAAAATGCAGAATTTTAATTCTTTCACTCAAGTTTAAATTAGGAAGTAGCTCAGTGAATGTGTTCCTTGTGTACAGTAGAGAGGTGGTTTTTGTTGTTAGTAAGTGGTTTTTCACTTAAATATTTAAACTAGAGGTTTAATAAGATCTATTTAGCTTTGCTAGACAACAGATGACACCACATCCCTTAGAAGTTGAAATACAGAAATCATTTCTTCTGTACAAGAAGTCTAAGACTATTGTACTTAGTACTTCCTGGAAGTTAAAACTGATAGTTTGGTGGTTGGTTGAACAGCTTATAATAGCGAGTGAAGGAAGATGGAGGGTGGCAAAATGCAGAATTTTAATTCTTTCACTCAAGTTTAAATTAGGAAGTAGCTCAGTGAATGTGTTCCTTGTGTACAGTAGAGAGGTGGTTTTTGTTGTTAGTAAGTGGTTTCAATAATATTATTGATGGGGTGCGTTAGAGAAAACCCAGCTCAAAAGTTTTTTGACTATGAGATTGACAGTGACAGATCAAGATGCAAATTAGAAGGATGCATTATTGTTATTAAGATATGTTATAATATATTTTTTTAATCTAACAATACTTTTAATCCTGAGTGTTATTTCCTAAGTGGTTTTCCGCTCTCCCTCCATGCAAATGTGGATATACTTCCGCTTAATATAAAAATATTACCTTCATTCATTAAAAAACCACAATAAAAATTAGTACATTAACGTAGCCTGAATGAATAAAAAGACGCTGTGCTATTAAAAAAAATAATTAAAGAACCGGATCCAGAACCAGAACACTATCACGAACCGAAAAGAATCGGAACATTTATTGTGCTCTAGCCAGAACCAGAACCTTTAAAATGTTTGTTTAGAGAACAGGAACCGGAATCAGAACTAATACAAATTTTGGTTAGACTCCCTGGTTCTAACATCCCCGCAGAGAAATAACTTTCCTATTTCTTCTTAACCTCCCTCCTCCATTCAACAACCAGTTCACTGACATGACATCCTTGACATCTGCACAATACCTTCGGTGTTGGATTCTCCTCTCCCCTCTCTGTGTATTATTTCACAAACCACATCCTCAACCTGAAGAGTAAACAATGAGTCATTCATCACCAGACACACAATGTCAGGCAAAGAAATAACCTTTTTTAAAAAGCTTGAAATTGTGAGCCCATAACTCTGTCCAATCAAAGCGTGAGTAGCTATTCAAGGCTTCTTCCTTGATCTCCCTTGAGCTCTTTTCTCATCAAACTTCATATCCATAACTCTCTTTTGTATTCTCATTGGACTTTAGGTCTTGAATTATTCTTTTAAAACATCCTATATCAACTAAAATAAGCAAAGTTAATTGATTTTGTTTGTTGGGGAGGGTGGGTGTTAATTTGTCTGTAAGTGGCTGAAGTGTTAGTGTAATTATTGTGTTGTTGACAGGTCAACAGAAGCAGTCTTGGATCTGAGAGAATGTCCGGCACCGTGCCATTTACGAGAAAACTGCTCACAATGTTTGGATGACAGGGGGCGCTGTGTTTGGTGTGAAGCTACACAGGTAACATATTACAGGGGCGCTGTGTTTTGGTGTGAAGCTACACAGGTAACATATGACAGGGGGCGCTGTGTTTGGTGTGAAGCTACACAGGTAACATATGACAGGGTGCGCTGTGTTTGGTGTGAAGCTACACAGATAACAGATTACAGGGGGCGCTGTGTTTGGTGTGAAGTTACACAGGTAGCATATAACAGCAGGGATTATTCAGGTATTTGCTGCTATAACCTTGCAGGTAGTAGGTACCTGTTATTGGTATTAACAACCCTATTCAACTGTCCCTAGGAGTGTTTCTCGTTCTCCATCTACACCTCCGAGTATCAGTTTGGTCTCTGCCGCGAGTGGCTGGACCAAGCTCAGAACAATAACCACCATCTGCAGCAGTCCCTGGTGCGAAGTACCCAGCAGTGCAAGTCTTGCTCCAGTCACACCAACTGCTCTTCATGTCTCCACACACTTGGCTGCGGCTGGTGCTACAGTGTGGGCAACCCCATAGAGGGCTCCTGCGTGGAGGGCGACTTCAACAAGCCTCGTCATGGTGAGACATTGGCTCGCTTGTTTGTAATTAGTCGCTCTATGACATGACCTGGTGTTATTATTGTTTGGTCTAAACCTAAATTGACAATCAATTTTTTTGATATTGCTATTTGTAAAACTTGAAGGTAATGATATTGAGATATCGAGTTTGACATTACTAAGCGTGAAATCTTTTGTGCATGTTGATATTTGATTTTTCTCTAAATATGTTAATAAATAATTAAATACACAATATGAACAAAAAATTTTGACATTTTTATCCTTGTATTTACCTAAATAATAACTTCAGCATATAATATTATCACTTTTTGAGAAAAATAACCTCACCTTTTTCATGTCTCTACTGGTACTTGGCAACATGAATAGATTGTCTTGTGGAGCAGAGGGGAGGGGTGGAGGTTGTTTGAAATAAAAGTCTGTAGTGACCCATACTTTGCTGCTCTCAAGTGAGACAGAGTGCAACAGATATAGATAGAGGGTAGATTTCAAGGCCAACAGACAAGAGAAAGAATAATAGAGTACATTTAAGGGGTGACAGTACCAACAAATATTCAACACTGGTTCAGGACTACTGGACTGTTAAGATAATGTTTCACCTTACTTACTCTCTGGCATTAGGAACTTGAAAGTTCATTACTGCACTCACAAAATTACGCCACCTATCCCTATCCTGAGATAATTCTTTCCAGTCTATCTCATTACACCCTATCTTTATCCGGAGCTAATTCTACCCAATCTATCTCATTACACCCTATCTCTATCCTGAGCTAATTCTACCCAGTCTATCTCATTACACCCTATATCTATCCTGAGCTAATTCTTTCCAATCTATCTCATTACACCCTATCTCTATCCTGAGCTAATTCTACCCAGTCTATCTCATTACACCCTATCTCTATCCTGATCTAATTCTACCCAGTCTATCTCATTACACCCTATATCTATCCTGAGCTAATTCTTTCCAGTCTATCTCATTACACCCTATCTCTCTCAGGTCTATCCAAATGTTATGTTCCCGTCTGGGTCTTCCCAGTGGTCTCTTCCCATTGGGTTTGCCATTCAATACCTTGAACGCAGTTCTAGATACTTCCATTTGCGGTGCATGACCTGCCCACCGTAACCTGTGTTTCACCTTATGTACTTATTTTATAAATATTAACTAATAGCTATATTTAGTCGTTTATCACTATTGTTTGGTTAAACTATATTATTTAAAATATAAATAATAATTTGTTAGCTACTCTTCATAGAAAACATGGACACAAATAAAGATAATTGTAAGCTTTGAATAACTTTGTGCTAATTTTGAAATAATTATATTATTAATAATTTATGCTCACAGTTGAGCATTTTAGATTTATATCAAAGTGGTCTAAAACCCTTATCTGTCATGTACTCACCCCTACTACTTTATCAAATACATGTCACACCGTATTTAAGTTTTTTACTATGGCTATTTTTCATGTTTATTAATATTTTTGCTAAGAATTTAATGAACAAAAAATTGTGTGGACTCAAAAATGTATGTTTGTTGTTTTGTGCACAACCTTTGTAGTATTGTAAAAAAATAAACCAAATGATCAGCTTGCGCCTAACCGACAAAAGGGCTGATCGGGCCAGCCCTAGTAATTTTTAGAGTTGGATCATATCCGCTATTTTACGAATGCGAATCTCCAATTTACATTCTAATTTTGAATCTAAATCTGAATATTGGGAAATATTATGAACATAAGAAGAAATATAAATATAATAGGGTAATACAAAATACAAATAGTAGCTAAATGTTTACATTATTTCTTTAATACATTCAGCTAAGTGTTAAATTACTGGTCTGGGGCCTAGTTGTTGAGTTCAGCCTACAATTATAATTGGCTATGAAGAACCAATAAGCAGCATTAGAGCTCTAAAACAAATTTCAATTGAACATTTCAAAAAAATAAACATTTTTTAAGGATTTGAGTCTCAAATCCAAAATGTTCTTGAATCTTTGAATCTTGAATAACCTTAAGGATTCGATGGCCCATCTCTAATCATCATGAATCTTGTTGCAGATGCTTGCAGCGCTGTGGTACATCCCAGCAACAACTCTGCGACTAATTGGGCGTACGCCCAGTGCCCGGACGTGGACGAGTGTGATCTCGGGCTCCACGACTGTCACGCAGATGCTGTGTGCACCAACACTAATGGCTCCTACAGCTGCCAGTGTAGCAGAGGTTTCATCGGGGACGGCAAGTTCACCTGTACAAAGACGTGAGTGACAAGATCCCTGGAGGGCAAAGTCTCGGGAAAAGTTGAACAGGATCTGGGGATGTTAGTTAGATTTGGTGGCTGCATGGTCTAAGGCGTCATTCTCTCAGTAGACTGGACTGTCGAGGATGGGAGATAGAGGTTTCAATATTGGTCGGGTTTACTGAGGGGAGGTTTTCTAGATTCCCTCCATGTAATTGAGGGTACACTTCCTTTAAATGTAACCTTCCTAATCCCTAAAACCATCAGGGTAATTATAGTGTATGCGTGTAACCCGAACAGGTAGTAAGACGCGGTGCTAAAAAAAAGGTACTCATTGAGAGTTATATAAAAATGTTATTTAAATTTAAAAAAAATTGTATCAGTAAACAATTGATCTACATTTAGTCGAAAAATGGCATGACTCCAATGTTCTAGCGGCAGAAAAAGTTTTTGAAGTTCCAGCACCACTGAAAGTGGCTGTAGAATTCACAGAGATACGACATTGCTTGGAGCTAAAGGGGTTGTAAACTTTTGATGAAAAGAAATTAAAGATTTGAATAGCCATTCAGTTGAAGAAATGTACAAAGCTCTTCTTGAAAGAACCGAAAAATGATGAGACGAGAAAATTATTATCCTACTCATGTACCTCCAGAATTCAGGGAGGATCAAAACGGGAGGAAATGTTTCCTACTGTTAAAAAACTGTGTTGTATTCTTTAGTGTAAGTATAAACTAACAGACTCTTCAGTGACATCTCATCATCGACATAACAGACGAAGATGAAAAAGGAAAATAAGCAAACAAAAATGATGAAAACTCGTCAACGGAAATTGCCACAGAAGATGAACTAAGCCTTTAACTGAATAAAATGAATTCAAAGTAATCAGAAAACACAAGTCGACTAAAAAAAAAAAACACAAAGGAAGAATTTAAAAAAAAATCATGCCATTGAGAAGTAAAATTCTAATTCCAAAATTAATTTGGAAGAAGGCACTAGAAAGTTGGATAGAAACATATAAAAGGAACGAACACAATATGGCTTTTACAATGAAAAGAACACAATTCACACTTTACACTGCTGACACTGGACTAAGAGGTAATAACTGCCTCTTGAAGAAAATAGATCGTCACTGCCCAATCCCCCGACCTAGGTTTCATTCTATCGGAACTCATCAGGGAGGCGTGTGTAACGCGCAACCCAACTTCCCAAAAGAGGGAACAAAAAAAAAAATTATATAAAGAATGATAGAGAGGGGGGGACACTAAGATAGGAACATGTAAGAGGAAGAACAGGAAATGGACAATGGGTGTGAACATATATAATACATTTCTATAGGAAGTTGCATTGCAGATTTCACACCCCTCCATGATGAGTTCCAATAGAATGAAACCTGGGTCGGGGGATAGGGCGGTAATGATCTATTTTCTTCAAGAGGCAGTTATTACCTCTTTGTCCAGTGTCAGCAGTGTAAAGTGTGAATTGTGTTCTTTTCATTCTAAAAGCCATATTGTGTTCGTTCCTTTTATATGTTTCTATCCACCTTTCCTGTACCTTCTCATAAATATGATACAATTACCTCATAAAGCTAAAATAAGTTTTCCATATAGAGATGAAGAGTTATTTTGTAATAAATAAATAATGATGATAAATAAAGTTTCAGGTTAATAATAATTTTTCTACTATAAATAAAAAAATATTTTTGTTTTGCTAATTCTAGTATCTATAATTAAATAAATTGATGTGGCGACACCTTCCCTCATTCTCAAGGTCTTGTCAGGATGGCTGAGGAGTTGGAAGGTTAAGTGGCCTTCACGAGGGAATGTAATAGATTATAAGGGTGTGCGAAGTCCACTTTTTCGATTTGGAGTGAACTCGAAATGGAAATATGAAATATTCTCAAAGTTTGAATATTGTTTGAATATAAGGGTGGATGGGATCCCGAACCCTCGAGAAAAGGTCGGGAATTTATTAATTCCCGTTGGCCGAGGCTAGAATGACCCTTTCCCTGAAAAGTTAAGTTTTGGACGGGAAACAAAACATAATGCGGTGCTCGTGTTTTAGCAGTTACTGCCGACTCATCACTGTTAATCTCTTTGGTAGACAGTCTCTTTTGTTATTTAGCAAACCTGGTGGCTGGGATGGGGAGGCGGTTATTTGACCAGTCTTGTAGAGAGACAAGTTGGGAGGCTCGTGACTTATTGTGCTCTGTCTATCAACAGTGGTTTGTTGGGTTCAGCAAGTGAAAGAGCTTGGAAGATTTAGAGAAGGACAGAGATATTCTTCTATCTTTAGGGGTGTGGGAATGAGAGGAAGGGGGGAAGGAAGTAGCTAGCCAAGGTAAACCATTAATGAGAGATCAGCATGTTTGTTGTTGATGAGCCAGACAAGGAGTAGAGTATAAGGGCTGTCAAACCTNTGGTGGCTGGGATGGGGAGGCGGTTATTTGACCAGTCTTGTAGAGAGACAAGTTGGGAGGCTCGTGACTTATTGTGCTCTGTCTATCAACAGTGGTTTGCTGGGTTCAGCAATTGAAAGAGCTTGGAAGATTTAGAGAAGGACAGAGATATTCTTCTATCTTTAGGGGTGTGGGAATTAGAGGAAGGGGGGAAGGAAGTAGCTGGCCAAGGTCAACTATTAATGAGCTATCAGTATGTTTGTTGTTGACGAGCCAGACAAGGAGTAGAGTAGAAGGGCTGTCAAACCTAGAGAGAACATTTTAAGAAAAGTAACTTTCAAACCTAGATAATATTTTCCAGTTTCTTACTTAGAGCAAATTGAAGAGGTGCCAAACATTATGTTTTGTAGTATATTTTTTCCTATACAAATAATTAAATATAAAACACCATTTTCAAAAGAAATTATCTAATAAAAATAATTTCCATTAAAAATGTAATAAAATGAACTATTTTATTAATTGTATTATTTGATATTGATTCAAAATTTTGTTATTTGATTTGATAAAAAAAATTCTATTCGCGCACGCTTCTATTTATTTTATTATGTTATTTTTTATTGTTTTTACTACTTTTAGCAACTTTTTTTTAGCACTGTGTCTTATTACTCGCTCTGGTTAAACACCTATGTACTTATTACTATAATGTGTTAGGAATGAGGAAGATTGAATTTAGAGGTATACCTGCATTTGTGTGGATAGAGTGGGAAACCATTTAGGAAAAACTACCCTTAATACACCTGGCCAAATTCAAACTAAATATCCTCATCATCGGTAGTCTAGTCTATTGCGAGAGTGGTGCCTTAAATCATGCAGCCACCAAAGCAGGTTTTAATAATACTATAGCTTTAACAAGTCTTACCATATTAGTTTAGAAATCAATATATTTTAAATCTAAGATTATTCTAAAGGGTATTTGAAAATTTCCTGCTTCCGTCCCGAATCCCGATATTTTGACTAATTTCCCGTCCCGTTAACGTCCCGAAATAAAAAAGTCATTCCAATCCATCCTCTACCTATTATTATTACTATTACTAGCACCACGTCTTACTACCCGTTCAGGTTGTACGTACTTATACTAATTATGTGTAATAATGGTAGGGTGATTGTGAGATGAAATGGAGGACCTACAGATTAACGTGGAAACCGAACCACGGTGGAGGCCTGGCATTCCTCACATTCACAAGTTGTGATTAATATACATCTTGTCAATAGGTGAAGGAAGGGTTTGGCAATCAGATAAATCTGTGCCGGGACCGATGATTCAACCCCGGACCCTTAGCACAGAAGTCTGACACCTTATCCCTAGACCGCTAGATCACCCAATGACCTGTTAATTCCTTGTACGGCTTATTTTATCTTTTCCATAACCTGCTCTGAAAGCAGACAAGTGTTTCAATATTGATTTAAACTCGTGTGGGTAAAGTTTCTGATACGAAGAGCTCAACTTGTGTGCCCTGCGATGTTAAAAGTTTAGCTTACATGTATTCGTAGATATAATCCAGGAGGTATGCCACGGGGCCCCCTTCAGCCGAACAGTGCTCATAACAGCAGCCCACGTCACCGCCGGAACCCACCACCAGCTGTAACATTACAGTACCATATTCACTGGAAACAATGTGTCCTTAAACATGACACAGTTCTAGAGCATGAAATGGGAGTGCGCAAAGTACACTTTTTATATGGTTTATATGGTTATTGCACCGAGATAGAGAGAAAACACCTTCGTGATCGAGTGGAGTGTGAGAGAATAAGACTAGGAGAGGTAGAAGAGATTTGTCTCACCGCGTCTTTCAGACTAGTGTGGTTTGAATTAGCAAGATTGTGGTGTATTCAAAATTGGGTAATTTTTCACTGTGACCATTATTAGTTGGGTTTTTTGCAGCACCGCATCTTACTACCCATTTGGGTTATATACCTATGTACTAATTACACTAATGGGTAAGGGATGAGGAAGGTTGAATTTTTGAGGTAATTTACCCAAATTTGCACGACAGGAGAGTGGAAAAACATTTAGGTAAAAAAAAACTCTTAACACACCTGACTGGGATTCAAACTCAGATCTCCTTGTCATCGGCAGTCCAGTCTATTGCGAGAGTGACACCTTAGACCATTCGACCACCAAAGTGGGTAAAATATAATTTTACTTATATAATTTGATAAGGAATGTTACGAGTGGCTGCGGACCTGTAGAGCCTTGTCGAACCAGCGATTTCCCCCACTCGCACGGCTGCCCCCTCCATGGACCATCTGTAGGCCGGAGATGGACTGCTTGTCAGCGACCCCCAGGTCAGGAGCGGGTCCATCCAGACAAACCACGAACAGACTCTTCTCGATAATGTCCAGGAGCTTCCTGTTGTACGGATCTGGAGACAAGAAATATGACATGACAACAGGGAGAGGGATCGATCGCACAGTAGTTAAGTCAAGATTTATCTGAAACCGAGAATAGAAACTGTAACTTATCAATATCATTTTTTGATATGACATAAATTCACATTCGGTTAAGTGGTAAATTGATGGTCTTAGGTCATGTTAGCTTCGTCTTATTATTGGGTAAGATAAATCACTTTTAAGTTGCATAATAACTCTAGAAAAGATTGTAGTTCAAAATTTAAAAAAATACATCTTTGTATTGGCCCGAATGTAGTACAGCCTTGCTATGACCCTAGAATTATGAAGGTACTCTACATGAAAAATAAAAATTCTCGAATATAACTTAAGGCCCTTGGCCATTTCAAGTGCAAGTCTACAACCTATTTTGTGGGATGGTGGGCGGGAGGGTGAAAGGAGTGGCGTGGCTTCACAACCGACCAAAGTAGCCTTCCGAGCCAACAATAATAGATGGATCATAGAAACTGTAGATGGCGCTAGCTACCGGACAGGTCTTGCAGAAAAATCATGTTTGGAAATATCAGTTTTCTCGAGAACGAGTGAAATTTTTATAGTAATATTTTCAACACCTCTTCTAAGATTGTGTATCAATGTTAAGTGACCTGGTGGTCTAGGGGTAAGGTGTCAGACTTCTATGCTGGGGTGCGGGGTTCAATCCTCGGTCCCGGCACAAATTTATCCGATTGCCAAACCCTTCCTTCACCTCTGACAAGATGTGTATTAATCACAACTTGCGAGTGTGAGGAATGCCAGGCCTCCACCGTGGTTTGGAACCCACGTTAAACTGTAGGTCCTCCATTTCATCTCACAGTCACTCATCTCACAGTCACCCTACCATTACACATTAGCGTAAGTGCATATAATCCGAACGGGTAGTAAGACGTGGTGCTAATAATAATAATAATGTATCAGTGTTTATTAAATTGTTACATTTTCTTATTTTTTTATGGAGCCGGCAGTATTCTATTGAAAAATGTCAATTTTATCGATATTTGATTAGTGTTAAAATTATAGAGGAGGTGTGTATAAAAAAAAAAGTATAACTTAATCAACATGCTTCTATTCTTGAACAAACTGTTTCCGAAAAAAATATTGCAAAACAATTATAATTCTTGAAGATAACCGTTTGTTCCCATGGCTTTGCATTTCCACGCCAAATGAAAAGGGCCAATCGCCTTAAAGTAAAAAACTTAACAAACGTGGCAAAGTTTTATTAAGCCCTCTGAATGCTTGTCCTGGTGTACATGCACTCCTAAATATTTCTTCATGTTTTCTCCAAGGTATAATATATTATCCTCGGAAACACCAAACTTGCTCTGCACAGTGTTTGTTGTGCCTCACATATTACTCTTTAAAGTTCATATCGTAGCTTCTTCTCCTTCCCTTGTCTACAGGAGATACCGAGGAAGGCTTCTTTTCAACACGATCAATCACTTTCTGATCTGCAATGGATTTTTTTTTAATCAGTGACATAGCACAGATTCTGCCACCAATTAATATTGACCTTCTGAATTTACACACACTTCAATACTTCGAAGCTGTTATAGCATCTTCCTCAGGACGTAGTTAGCATTTTCCTAATATTCTATCATTTTATTTATTACTAAATGTTTATGCTCAATGCACTTTTTTCATACATATGACCTACTGAATTATCAGTTCAGTGACTCTGAAAGGTGGAAATCCTCTTTTTCTCTTTGTTTTGACCTTGAGTTTATTATTAGATGCGCGCTACGATTCCCGCCGGCCGGCTGGTACAGTTCCAACATGATATAAAATAGTCCTCTGAATGAATCTTGCCTTTATTTTTTCAGTGAAAAACGTTAGGCCGCACATATAATATGAGTAGACTTTTCCGAAGGACATTTTTAGGAGAAACATCGCACTATATTTGGGCCAGTATGGTATTTAGTTTTAAATCCATCAGAAATCTTTCCGAATTCTTAAATCTCTTTAAGGATTTGAGTATTTAAGGATTCAAACAACCCATCCCTAATTATAACAACAATAAAAGTTAACATTTAGTTACTATTTATTATACTGCTCTATTAAATATAAAATATCGTTTTGTTGTAGTGAAAATGTGTCGCTAAGCAGCACCCCACCTTGTGACAGCAGGCGGTGGTACTTGGCCCAGGTGTCCCTGTTCTCCGAGGTGAGGATCCCCACAGTCTTGGTCGGCCTGGGAGACTCCTCCACGACAAATCGCAGCTGACTCAACAGCTGGTTCTCATCCAAGGCCCGCATGTTCTCGTCCAGAATTGTCACGTTGAAAAACTATGAAAACCAGAATTATTATTTTGTATTTTTTTGAGTGATCACATGCCCAAGTAAAGTCCTGAATGTGCGGCAGTTGTATTATGCACGAGATTTTCTATGAGCGAGTGAGAAAGAGCACACTAATTTTGCCAGAAAGGTATTTTCACATACCTTCCAGAGTTATTTTACACACCACAATCGACGGCTTTACTTCCCCTCCGAAGGAAGTTGTGCTTCAGATGTTTATCACTCAATTATAACCTGCCGATCTGAGCTGGGTTTGAACCCACTAACATCGGGTCCTGAGGCAAGCAATTTACCCTAAAACCACCGGGGTTGACATAAAACTTCCTTTCATTATGAATGTTGCAACTGTATTTTTTTTAATACAGTCTTTCCTGTGTTTCCCAGTCTATGAGAAGTAATTTCCATGGAGGCAGCCAACTTAGGACATGTTAGAGAGGAATGATTTATCGTGTAATGAGGACGGAAAGGAACGGATCCAAGAAAGAAGAATGAGAGAGTTAAGTCTGGAGGTAAAAATACTGCAAGGGAGGAGCAGAGCAAGTGTGCAAGAGAAAGGAGAAGAATGGAAGTGATTAAAGGAGGAAGGATAATGCAAAAAAAAAAGAGGAAAATGGAAGCATTTTATTAAACTGACTGCCACAGACTGGAAAAATTTCAAGATTATGTTCATCATTAATCAACTGTTTCCAGCCTGTGGCCGGGTCAGTTTAGTAAAATGCCTCCATCTTCCTCCTTTAATTGCTTTCATTCTTCTTATCCCACTTACACACTTTCTGTTATCTGCTCTTCCCATCTCTTTCTTGGCCTCCTTTGCAGTCTTTTTCTTACATACTTCAATTCCATTATTTTCTTTGGCATCCTCTCCATTTCCATCCTCATTTAATGTCCATACCATCTCACCCTTGCTTCCTCCACTATCTCATTTACTTCCTGTACCCCCACTCTTTCTTATATAACTTTATTCCTAATATTGTTTCTCCTTGTGTCAGCTAACATGTTCCTCACAAACTTAACGATTATGATAATGATCTAAATCAGTTTCCAAATTATTTTTTTAATTCAATGTTAAGTTCTAACCACACAAAGTGGGTTAGTTTGGATGAGGAGGTTCGACTATTACATTGCGTTTAATTTTATATCATCGCAACCTCTTCAAGACATGTACGTGGAGTCTCAGCACATTCGTTTTGAAACGTAAGCAGTTTTGTGGGATTCTCCTCCGATGTGGAGTACAAGAATTAATTGTTAATTATGATGTGAAAACTCGTCTGATTGGTGGAAAGTGTGACCACTGGCCTGTCGTGATACAGGTTATAAAAACCAAGAAAGAGATCTATAAACATTTGCATAGCGTCATGGCTCGCTAAAGTACATTGAGAAATGGGTAGTTTCAGAGTAGCCTGCAGGTGGGTCGGCTTCAAAGAATATTAATGTAACAAAGCATGTTTTGTGAAACGTCTCTGATGGGGACAAAAGTTGTATTGATAATTTGTTGTAACATGCGTGGGCAAGTCGAACCAATGTGTGGAATAAGCACCATTAGTAAATTTTCCGTGATTCATTAATTATACATGACTACAAATCATTGACATGATGCACGACATCTCGCAGACACACACATAGCTTGAAATATGATTCAAGTTTGCAAAAAGTTTGAATGCTGTTCTAAATGTTGTCAGTTGTTTTTTTTAACTCTTTTAGCGACAATTTCTTGAAACATTTTACTAAAACCAACTTCTGCTAGTGCTCTTACCTCATTGTTTGAGGAGGTTCGACTATTACATTGCGTTTAATTTTATATCATCGCAACCTCTTCAAGACATGTACGTGGAGTCTCAGCACAGTCATTTTGAAACGTAAGCAGTTCTCCTCCGATGTGGAGTACAAGAATTAGTTGTTAATTGTGATGTGAAAACTCGTCTGATTGGTGGAAAGTGTGACCACCAGCCTGTCGTGATACAGGTTAGAAAAACCAAGAAAGAGATCTATAAACACTTGCAGAGAGTCATGGCTCACTCAGGTACATTGAAAAATAAGTAGTTTCAGAGTAGCCTGCAGGTGGATCGGCTTCAAAGATTATTAATGTAACAAAGCATGTTTTGTGAAACATCTCTGATGGAGACAAAAGTTGTATTGATAATTTGTTGTAACATGAGTGGTAAGTCGAAACAATATGTGGAATAAGCACCATTAGTAAATTTTCTGTAATCACCAATTAATGAACTGGTATTATTTTCCAAAATAATTCTAACTATGCTTCGATAACATAACATCTCTTTAATTATACAAGACTACAAATCATTGACATGATGCACGACATCTCGCAGACACACACATAGCTTGAAATATGATTTAAGTTTGCAAAAAGTTTGAATGCTGTTCTAAATGTTGTCAGTTGTTTTTTTTTAACTCTTTTAGCGACAATTTCTTGAAACATTTTACTAAAACCAACTTCTGCTAGTGCTCTTACCTCATTGTTGTGAATGACAACAATGTGTCTTGAGCAGTCATTGGGTTCTGGGAAATAAGCCGAATCTTCCGGAAAACCGGGGATACGACAGGTCCTGAATATTCTGTAGTATTGCCCCATGTCCAGCGGATCTTTTCCGAGGGTTTCTTGAAGAAGTCTGTTCCTGGGAATAAAGGAAAAGTTACTAAACTTCGGAGTTAATGTCACCGGCTGTTCTCTATGTGTATGTGAAACGTGGTCTCTTACCTTAGGAATATATTTGGTCCAAAAATACATGAAGATACTGGGTAGTGGAGGAGGTGACATAATGATGAGTTACATGCCTTGTACTCGTCACAAGACAGGATAATCAGGCCTCATAGATTACAGTGGGCAGGACATGCAGAGTGAATGGGAGGGTATTGACAGGCAAACCCAATGGGAAGAGACCATTGGGAAGACCTGGACGCCGATGGGAGGATAACATTAGAATGGACCTGAAGAAATAGGGTGTAATGAGGTGGACTGGATAGAACTAGCTCAAGGTAGGGATAGGTGGCGTGCTTTGTAAGTGCAGCAATGAACTTTCAAGTTCCTAATGCCACAGAGTAGGTAGAAGATAGTATAAATAAAACCAAACCACTCAGGTGAAACAATTAATATGAACCAACGTGGATACACAGTTGGTTTGGAGGTAAATTAAGTAATGAATCTGGTGATTGTAGCTATTCAATGAAAAGAAGAAATACAGTTCACACTTTAAACTACTGTCACTGGACAAAGAAATAATGGCTGCCTCTTAAATAAAATTGATAACTACCCCCCAATCCCTCGACCTAGGTTTCATTCTATCGGAGTTCATCAGGAGGTGATTGTGAAAAGCGCAACGCGACTTCCTAAAAAGAAGAAACCAAAACACAAGAGGGAGGAAAAGGAAATTGATAAAGAATGATAGGACACTTAGTAGGAACATGTAACATGTAGAAACAAATAACACAAAGGACAAACACAGGACATGGACAAGGGATGCGAATATATATTAAAGAGTAATTTTCTCCCGCAAGCATCAACACTAAGAAATATGAATAGTGACATTTTATTTGCTGTTAATTCTTACTCGTCGAGTATCTTCTTGAAGCTGAGAGCCCCTTGTATGAAACGAGTGGCGTACGTGAGGTGACCTTCCTGCCTTTCAAACGACTGATGTGGCAGCTGAATCCCAGGGCTAGAGTGTACCACAACGGGTAGACGATAGCTTAGATATGCATACTTGAGCCACCAATCAGCGAGCTACATCAACAAACAAACATTTCAAAACATTTTAACCAAACTGTAGTGCGCATTGGTGGTGGCCGAATGGTATAAATTGTCACTCTCGTAATAGACCAGACTGCCGATGCTGGGGAGATCAGGGTTCGAATCTCGGTAGGGTCTAATGAGGGTGCACAGATATATCTGATTGACAAACCCTTCCTTCACCACTGACAATACGTGTATTTTAAATCCTGATCTAGTTCACCGAGGGTTGTTTTCTCCCATCTTGTTTTTCACCTTCCCTCTATGCAAATATGTATACATTTTCTTTGAATTCTACTTTCCTCATCCCTGAGTCTTTAATGTACATATATATATATATATATATATTCAGACAGCCTGTACAAGATGTAGGACATGGCATACAAAAAAAGAAGATACATGTGTGCATGTCGTAGTTATCACATCTATGTGAGTACCTAACGACTAATGATTAGAAAATCTAATACCCAATTATCAGTCCTTGATGCTCGGTCTTCTAAGAGCCTTTGCAATTTTCTTCCAAGGCCGGAATCAGATCCAAACTCTCTGACAATTTCTTGAGTGACTTGAAGTTCTGTTGCATTGAGGAAAGGTTTCACGGACCTGCAAATAAGAACATGCATTTTTTTTAAGATAGTAATAGTAATTTTTTATTTTATTTATATGAGGTATTTAAGAAGGTGAATCACCATAAAAAATAAATATGCAAATTTTAGAACCCAATTATTTAACTAAACATAGGTCCAAATCACTTGTTGTTTTTTCCTCTCTCTTTACCCGTGTTTTTTGAAATCAGGTACCTAAACAAAGGTGATTTTTTTAGCATCTCGTCTTACTACCCGTTTGGGTTATAAGCTTGAAAATTATTTAAAAAAATGTATTGTATGTCATCAATAAAAATTCAAGTAACAAGTTTTACACTATATTTTGAATTAGTAAAAAATAACACTTAAAAAATCATTTAAAAAATAGCTTAATTTAAATAAAAAATCTTGCACAGCTATTAAAATAATATATGTTTATAATTATGTTGCAAAATTTTGGTTTAATGTTATAATATTTCAAAATGTATAATGTGATTAAAGGGCATGGTATCATTTACACAACACCCATTTGTCACAAAACTCTACAACTATGGTATCATTTACACAACACCCATTTGTCACAAAACTCTACAACTATGGTATCATTTACACAACACCCATTTATCACAAAACTCTACAACTACAGTATCATTTACACAACACCCATTCGTCACAAAACTCTACAACTATGGTATAATTTACACAACACCCATTTGTCACAAAACTCTACAACTATGGTATAATTTACACAACACCCATTCGTCACAAAACTCTACAACTATGGTATAATTTACACAACACCTAATTGTCACCAAACTATGCAAATGTGGTACTAAAGTTTAAAATCTAAAACCGATATTAGATTATTAATTTGGAGTGAATGTTAATTATTCCAAAAGAGTGGTAGAGGGAGGTACAGTATTGCCACAATGCTACCTACTACCAATGATCTCGGTGCTTGAGCTAGCTAGGCCAAGTCTGGACCCTTAATTACTGCCCTTGCTTCTCACTTTACTCGCAAAACAGGAATCCAGAGATTAGCCATGTCATTACATTCCAACAAGAAATCTGCATTTTCCTCCCTTCTTTCTTTTAAAGAGAATATGTTTCGAAATAACCAGTAACTGGCAAAACTAGTGACACCTGTTGGTAAATATAGCAACTATAAGATCCCCCACCCCATTTGTTGAAAAAGAGCTCTACTATATTGCACACTTAATATGTACTTTCTGAACCGGCTGACATATCAACACAAGACTTATAAACTAACTTAAATCTAGAACAGACACAACCGTCAGGCCCCGGCCGTTAAAGAGCTAACCCACATTTCACCAATTATAAATTTTTCGACCATACTGGGAACCAAACCCGGGACTTGAGTCGGTAGATAAACACACTACCAACAGGATCTTAATAAAACAGGATATATTATGCACTACTTTAAAGCAACAATATAATGTTAATTTTAAAAAAAATCGTTTTGAAAGAAGGCATATAAAAGAAGATAAAATGTGTTTTATGCTAATTTAATCTACGTGCCTAGACTATACTTGTAGTCTAACTTAAGAACATATGTTAACGAGGCTTCTAATATATTTACTATAACAGTAAGTAATGGATTCAACCAGCGCGTTGACGCGAGCTAGCTCACGTAAGCTCGCTCACTCAAAAGAGTTGTTCATATGAGTCATATTGTTCAGTGCATGGCTGGCTCGCTCCCAATCCCTTCCCCCCTACCCCTGCTTAACTTTAAGAGCGAGCGAGCGCTAACTAGTTCTCACAATTCCCGTTCTGAGCGTGCAAGTTTGTCCCTTCCCTTTCAACTTATGAACAAATTAGGATTTGTGTGTAATTTACCATGAGCTTATTGCGTTTGATTTTCTAATTTTATTATTTACACATATTATTTATAATAATTAACCTTAGTGGGCCCTATATAGCATTTGGTGTATAAATCACAGAATTACGTCTATTGATGTTAAGAAAAACAGTTAGTTTAATATTGTAGGCAGTGCTGCAATCTAGTAACGATAGTAAACATCTATAGTTGGTTTTTTCGTAGTAACGAACGAAGAACGACAGAAGTCGTGAATGACAAACACTCGTGACTCTTTCCAGAATGAATGAACGATAGCAAAAAAAGAGTCATGAATGACGACAACTCTCTAAGTTCAGCGGAGAAGGGCGGTTGGAAATAGTGCAGAAGCGACGGACGCGTTGATAGCCAAGACTAGCTAAATCAAACCGAACACTGAACGAAAACTCAAAGCGAGTAAGCAGAGATAATGATAGCATGAGTGAAAAGAAGAGATCTAAAGAAACATCAAACTAATGCACGATGTCTCCCGTAAAGTGTCACATGGACACAATGTAATGATCAGGGTAAAGGGGGGAGCAGTGCCTGATGCATCCTTGTGGTAGCGCCTAAATTGAAGCCTCAAAATATGTTTTTTTAAGGCAATCCTTGTCTCCTGAAAATAAGATACAACATAAGAAAAATGTTTCTAAATTTATCCAAATTCATGGGTGGACACTTGACCTTGACGATTTGACTGGTGAATACCGTCGGAATTGCTCGCGCATGCGCCAAACTATTGACCCTCAAGTCAGTAGGTGGCCTGGTTTAATTAGTTTATTAGTTATATTCTATAACTCTGTTTGTTGGTTGGAGGCACTGTTTGAACGCTAGCTGTTAAGAACACTGTTGGGCAGGATTAGCCTACTTCTAATATTCATGCAACCTAAAAATCTCAGTGGGGCAATTGCCCCCCCCCCCCCTTGCACCTCACGAGCTCCCCTGTGTATATTCAAACCTTTAAATAAAATAATCAAAAGATGTAGGTCTATTATCTTATTTTATCAAAAGGAAACATAAAATTACCGTTTGTGTTCCTCAATACTTTGTAGTGATAGCTCTTATCATTATATTATATTAGGCCTACTTCAATGGCATTCAAATTGTCTTAAAATATATATTTTAACTAACCTTTCCAAGCCTGTGAAAATCCATAATTTTGAATTTCGAATCAAATCAAAAACATCTCATGGTAATTTTTATTTTATCAAATTAAATTTTAGCCAACTCTCATGCTTATAAAAAAATTGGATTGAATATTTTTATTTCAAATACAGGTTTAGATCTGAAATGACTAATTTATATATATATGATAAAATATTCATAATGTCTTTTTAATCTTTTAAAATTCAAACTTATGTAAAATTTCAATTACCTATTATAAATCCATAGTCCTATAAGTGAGCTCTAGCTCTTCGGATCATGTAATTAATTTTTTATATATATATGGATTTATAATAGGTAATTTAAATTTTACATAAGTTTGAATTTTAAAAGATTAAAAATACATTATGAATATTTTCGCATGAAATAAATTCAAACAAAATCAAAACAAAAAAAAATTAGCAAAATACACAAAACATAATAGACAGCTGTACCAGTACAATGTTACAGATAATATAATTTTGAAATATGTGTGATAATATTGATAAGTACATTTTATCAATAAATGTGAGATAAACATTTAAAATTAGCAAAATACACAAAACATAATAGACAGCTGTACCAGTACAATGTTACAGATAAGATAATTTTGAAATATGTGTGATAATATTGATAAGTACATTTTATCAATAAATGTGAGATAAACATTAAAAAATAAAAATAAGTATATAAAAAATAAAAATAAGTATATAAAAAAATAAAAAATAACAATAGCAAATAATTAATAAGAAAGTACTTTGAGATAAAAATAAAAGTTGTGTAAAATTAATTAGTATTAATTATAATAAACAATACATGTAGGTATATACAGGGAAATAATAAATAATTATTTTGATGTTTCAAATTGAATCTGTGTTGAATATTTTGATACACGTTAAATTTCCAAATCCAATCCAATAATAAAATATTTCAAAAAATGTTGATAATCATTTTAGAAACATTTTAGGTTTAGTAAAAAAAAAATGTAAAGAATAGAACTAACCTCAAAAGGTGAAAAAATCAAAATGAAGATCATATTATTTTTTTCAATCATGGTGTATAGGTTACCTAATATCTACAAAAAGGTGGTCCTAGTAAATTTTGTCTCAAACAAGTGTCCCCCGCATGCTTCAGCTCTACTCGCAGTAGACGGAGTGTAGACCAGACTGTAGACTAGACAGTAAACTAGACTGCTGATGACGGTGAGATTGTGGCTCTATCTCAATCAAGCGTACTGGAATTAGTTCTCCCTAAATGATTTCCCACTCCCCCTCCATGTAAATATGGGTAAACTCCCTGTAAATCCTCATGATTGGTTCATAAGCTTATAAGTCAAATGGGTACCTAGTAAAACGCAGTGCTAAAAAATAATCTCTATTCACTCTATCACTCAACTGGTTTCTGATATCATGATATTAATTTACTAAGCAAGTGTGAATTATAAATTCAAATTTTGAGCTGAACCCATTGAATTTGATTCAAAATTTCAAATTAAATCTGAACCTTTCTAATATTAAGATTCTAAAATCTTGAATCAAATCTAAATATTAGTAAGATTCTGATTCAAAATTTTGAAAGCCTTTTTTCATTTATTTATAATCAACAATATTATTTATTTAAGCCAGAATTAATTATGATTTGAGCAACATGGTGCTTTGAGTATACCTTCTTAAGATGCTTTAAAATCAGTCACACTTTTTAAATCTAAAATAATCGAGAGCTTAATGCCTTAAAAAACTACAACTAAATAGTAAATATATATAGGCCTAACCATACATCAAAAAGTGAAATATGAAAATTAAAAGTACGGTGAACTATAATTCACCTCAAATACTTCTCTAAAGTTTTCTCAAGTGGCGGAACTGGTAGTTTAGCTATGGTTGGCTGAGACGTCACACGAGCCTGAGCTGAAGTTGAATTTTTGGCTATATTGTTGTAAACAGGGACCCCAAGAAGAGGCGACAGACGTTTCTGTTGAGAAACTATTTCTGATATGTGGAGTACCTAACACATCAACACAAATAAAATAAGTATGAATATATGTCAAAATGAGAACTTGGTTGTTGTAAATGTCAGTTTACCTGGTATTAGGATTCTATTCATTGTGCTTGCTTATAAGTAAACATTAAAAACAATCAGATTTTAATATGTCACCAACTATTTTGATTGCTTTTAATTATTACTTAATTCAAATTTAATTTGATTTAAAAAGAAAAGTCCATATTTAAGTTAATGTGCCTGTACTAGCATCTATAACATTTTAAATCTAAATGTATATATAACTGTGGCTTGATAAAAACAACCTAAAATGTTCCCATATGTTTACCTGGTTGTAAGGAGCCATTTTTCTTATAAGAACCTTCAACATGTCTTGACTTTTTTTTATTGACTATAACCTGTAAATAAATAATCAAATCAAAACATAAGATATTTATCAGCTGAATCACTTATCAAAATTATTCCCAACGCTCATGATTTTGTAGAATCAAAATGATTTAGATATTTTAAATGTCAACAAATAAAGATACTGACAAATAAACAATTAAATTACTCTCGAATATAAAATAAACAGATAAATCTTTAACTTAGTGCGTTATTAAATTGTATTTGATTAAATATTTTCTCGTGTATAAAAATGATTTTAAAGCTAGAAACCCAAAATTCTAAGAGCTTGAAATATCTCATCTATTTTGAAAAAATTGTTTTAATTTTTGATAATATGAATAATAGAACAATTTTTCAACCTTATATGCGAATACGTTAATATTATAATGTATTTATTTTCAGTTACAAATCTAAACTTATTTCTTCCTTTAAATATTATTGATATATATTATATGAGTAGGGAATGTTGTCATAGTAAAGGAACTAGGGAATATTATTTAAGGCATTCTCTGTTGTGTTATTAGCGCTAGTAGCGCTAATTGCTGGTTTTCCTAACTAACAAAGTTCTGACGGCATATTCAAATTCATGTACTTTTCTCGTGTGTTTTGAGCAATAACTATTAGAAATTAATATTTGAGTGCTTAAATAAATATTTCAGCCAAATATTAATGTATCTATCTAATCACGCTGTTCACCTACGAAGTAGGCAAGAAATTGTTCATATAGAGATAAAAAAAATTAAATGAACCTGATACATTCTTGACTCTGTATACTCCACTGTAAATTAGAAGAAAAATTAATTCAGTCATTCTTGTACATGTTCTCACCTTCATTTGGTTTTTATTTTTCAATACTGATCATTAAAAATGAAGAAAATCATACCTCCTTTTCACTTTTAATTAAAACGTTAAATAGATAATGATTCAGTCTAATAAAAGGAGTGTTCTGACGTACATTTTGTATTTATTTTCAATTAGACTCATCGGTCTTATCAGTGTGAAGATATTATTTCCATTTGTTGTTTCTTCATAGTATTATTGCGCATGCGCACACCATAATTTTAAAGATTTACGTTCTTTTATCAGTATTAGCGCAGTTTTAACCTTTTAAACGCTTATTAGTCTCTGATTAGTGGTTTGAATTGTTAAAACACTTGATTTATTTAAATTGTATAATGGTTAATTTGGGTGACACATTCCCAAATTTCAAAGCAGAAACAACTGTTGGCACTATACAATTTCATGATTGGCTGGAAAATTCGTAAGTAAAACACTTCTGCACCGGTACGCTCGATTTCCAAAACATTTCAACACTTCTGTTGTTTGAGCCTGATGAACCGTTCTAGAAGGATAATACAAATCGATTTAATATTCTCCTTGCTTGCACTCAAATTTTTAAGTGTATGAATTATTTTATTTTTATTTAACTCAAAGCTTTAATTGAGAAGGACTTCGGCCCCAGGCCGGGTGTATAGGGGTGGATTATCCACATGTAATATTTCTTTATACTCTTTCCAAGCCAATGTGGTTGTAAACTATACAAATAAATAAGAACTATCCTCGTTCTTGAACATTTAAAAAAGCATTCTAGAACAATTAGATAGAATATTAATTCTGCTTTAATTGAATTAGACATTGTGAAACTTTTAGTATAGTTGGTGCAACTTTTTTTATTATTATTATTATTATTATTATTATTATTATTATTATTATTATTATTATTATTATTATTTAGCACCGCGTCTAACTATACGTTTAAGTACTAATTATGCTAATAGATTAGGAATTGGGAAGGTTGAATATAGAGGAAGTGAACCCGCATTTGCGTGGAGGGAGGGTGGAAAACAATTTAGGAAAAATTGTCCCCCAGTTCACCTGACCGAGATTCGAACCTCAATCTCCCCGTCCTCGGCAGTCGAGCTCAACACGACTAGCGCGTTAGCTAACTACGCCATCAAGGCGGGTGGAATCTGTTAAAAAAAAGGCTTAAAGATCCTTCGAGATAGTCAAACTAAAACTAGTTTTGCCAACAATGTTTGACCAAATACAGGGAATAGCACATGTCGTACTAGGAACTATAATTTAAATATTTTATCTCTTTATTTAATAATTGTTTCTTATTGTTAACTAGACACTCATTAAGTTTGAGCTAAATACACACATTAATTTACACTATAGTTTTAATGAAATGGGGATAAGAAAGGTAGAATTTTAGAGGAAAATATGTAACTGCATTTGCGTTAAGGGTGAGTGAAAAATCATATAGGGAAAACCTCCCTTAAAACAACAAAGATTCAAACCCTGATATCGTCACCACCGATTCAATGAGTGATATGTTAAGTTATACTCTGCGACAGCCATTGCAGTATTGTTTTCAATTCTTTTAATTTGGGTAACTTAATAATACTGAGGAAAATTCTAAACCATCAAATGTTAGAGCCAATACGTTTAACGCTATAATTTTATTCGGCCATTTCTTCAAATGTTTGTATTTTATTACTATTTCCTCTTTATAGGACTCATCTCAAACAAAGAAATACCAAACTTGCTATCTTAGTCAAAGATAAGAACCGAGCAGGAGATTACGGTACTGAAAGATTAAAATTGCTAGAACAACTATTTAGAGGTGTATTAGTGTATTCCCTCTTGAGCAAGTCCAGTTTAAACTGGTTTACAGGAAACAAACTGTAATACAGGTAGGCCTATGTTGACCACAAATGAATGCTTACAATGCTGACAGTGTATATAAGCCAAGTTGAGTTTACAACCGTTCTACGGCTGCGTATTAAAAACCGTTTTCCTAGTCTTACTAGCTTGTAGTATGATTTTTAAACTAGTCCATTAATTTAGAACTTGCTTCGATGGCTGCAAGATCTAAGACGTCACTCTCGTAATAGACTAGACTGCGGATGACAGGGAGATCAAGGCTCGAATGACGAGTCCCATTCGGTTGTAGGTCTATTGAGGGTGGTTTTTCCCACTCTCTCTCTCTTCATGCAAATGTGGGTGCATTACCTCTAAATTAAGCCTTCCATATCCCTAACTTATTAGTGTAATTAGTGTTTATGCATGTAACCTAAACAAGTAGAAAAATTCTGTGCTAAAAAAAATATAGAAAGTTTTTTATTTTATTTTTTCTTTGCACCATATCTAACTACCTGTTTGGGTTATTCACCTATGTACTAACTACACTAACAGTTTAGGGATTAGTAAGGCTTAATTTAGAGGAAATGTACCCGAATTTGCGTGGAGGGAGAGTGGAAACCCTTTTAGGATAAAACCACCCTCACTTCACTTGCCCGGGATCAAACCCCGATCTCCCTGTCTTTGGCAGTCTAGTCCAACACGAGAGTAGCGTGTTAGACCATGCAGCCACTGAAGTGGGTGTAAGTTATATTATTTGGATTAAAATAAACTACTTCATACCTAAATAACGTCAGGTTACAAAACATATTACACATATTTTAGCCCATTAAAAACTTTTACAAACTTGAAAACGGCTTTAGTTTAAATTTATTTGCCATTTAGGCATAGAAAAATAAATAAAACATGGATGAGAATGGACCTGCAAAATGAACATTCAAATAAAAATATACCATTTTCATCGCTTCTTAAGTACCCGTTATCCATATGCATACATAACTAATATAATGAAACAGGAATGAGAAATCTAGGGATTTTAAAAAACATTTCCCCGCTTTTTTATATTTTTTTTTAAGTAGAGTGGAAAACCAGAAGAAGAAAAAAAACTCTCACCACGCCTGACCAAGTTTCGAACTCCCAACCATGTCATCACCGATAATCTCATCTCCCAAGAGTGACACGTAAGACCGCTTAACCACCGTTGCGAGTGCTCCTATTCAAGAGAAATAATTAACTTAAGTATCCTCAGGATCCACACTAATCCCAAGTAGGTAGGTAGGCTATCTAGATATTAAATTAGGTAATGCTATTTGTCTTCTTGTCCTGGTATCGGTCGTAACTTACCAAGAGTCGACCGCGCTGGTATTTTGGTAAAGTGATTGCCTCAGGACCTGATGTCCGTGGGTTCAAACCCATTTGGGGTCAACAGATTCTTCTTGAGCGATAAAAATCCATAGCACAAATTCTTTATAGGTAAGTAAGCCCATCGGTCCCATATCGATTGTGGCTTGTAAAAGAGCCTTAGAAAGTATGTGAAAATACCTTTCCTGGCAAAATTGGTAGTCCCTTTCGCTCTCGCTCATAGAAATTCTTGTGTGCTGATATAATTAGTCGGCTCAGAAAGTGCACATTAAACATCTCAAGTAAATAAATAAAATACATAAAAACTTAACAGGAATTGCACAGTTTTATTCTCTACTACATTAAACACCCCTCCCTCCCCACCCCCACCTAAACCTAATCCTTCTTTCATGTTTGATTAATTGATTGTTGATCATTCACCCGGCTGAGGCTCTAGTTAACGTTTGTTGTCGCTTGTGAATCACTAGGTGCCGAGAGTGTGAACGTGTGTTCGTACTGTCTGTAGGTGGGGCATCTTGTTCTCACATCCCTCTGACTTCACGCCGGTGTGCACCACGGAGCTGGCCAGGGTTGCCAATCTCACACCAGAGTTTGAGAAGCGTGGTGTGAAGGTGATAGCGCTCTCCTGCGATAGCGTGGACTCTCACAATAAGTGGATCAAGGTAGTCAGATAGTTTGAACTGGTTTTAAAGGTTGTATTGAATTAGTTTCCCATTTTCATTTCAGGGAAACGCCAGTGCAATTACTTTTAAAAATCCCCCTTATCCTTCTATTTTTCAGGTTGCATAAATAAGTTGCTTACATACAACTAGTATTATAATATATCTCCTTAAGGAAAACCTCTTCACTTTTTGAGCTAGTTTGTAATATACGGGGTGAGTAGTAATGCGCAAATACAGACAGTATCACATGACTAGGTGGGTAAATATAAGTCGAAGATACTCTTTGCAAAAAATCCGTCCTTTCCATACCTTTTGAGAAAAACGACATTAAAGTTAGAGAGGTGTGATGTGGCAACATTCATTATGCCTGAACCTTACATCAAATGTATACGTATTAGTTCACAGTAGGTGTTCGAAGGTTGGTTCTCGCAGGGTTATGCACGCTGTGAAGTATGTCGACGTCAACTATCGCAACAGCCGCATTAATTTGCGCCACAATGTCCTTGGGCGAACTGGGGTGGCTCATCAGGTGGGGTACACCAGTGCTTTGAGGTGACCCCAAAATAAAAAAATTGAGTGGTGTAAGGTCTGCTGGACTTGGTGACCATTCCACCGGCTGTCGACACCCGATCCACTGGTTTGGTTGGACTACATAAATTAGCCTCCGCACTTTTGCCCCATAGTGTGCAAGGTCACCATCACACTGATACCACATCCTTTTGTCACACAAGCAATGGTAAGTCCTCCAGCAGCCCAGGTAAAACCATGTCAAGGAACAGATAGTATCATGGGAATATCCTCCAGCAGCCCGAGTGTCAAGGAACAGAGGGTATGTGTGAGAATACAAAAGATCTGGTAACAAATAGGGGCTCACAATCGTGTTCCCAACAATACCGGCCCCAAACATTAATGTTTTCCGGGGAAGCGATCAGCGTACAGCCGCACCACAGGTCTGGCTCGACTGTCAGATGCTCCCGTGGCCATTGCCATATCCCAGTATTCTACGTGTGTAGTTCATTGCTGCTTACGCAATGTACTGACCTCTACATCTAATCACCTACGACTATGAAATGTTAGGCACAGTGTTGCCGCATCACTCCTCTCAAACTTTAATGTAGTTTTACTCAAAAGGTATGAGAAGAACGGATTTTTTTGCATAAGAGTATTTTTGACTTATATTTACCCACCTAATCATGTGTTGTAACTGTCCGTATCCGCAAATTACTACTCCCTCTGTATATTTGGAAGAAGGTACAAGAAAGGTGGATAAAAACATATAAAAGGAACAAACACAATATGGTTTTTACAGTGAAAATAACAGTTCACGCTTTACACTGCTGCCACTGGACAAAGAGGTAAGGGCTGCCTGTCGAAGAAAATTGATCGTTACCACCCACCCTCTCGACCCAGGTTTAATTATATCGGAACTCATCAGGGAGAAAAAGGAAATTCGTAATGAATGATAGGACACTTACATGTCGAAGTCCTGTCCTATCATTCATTACAAATTTCCTCTTTCTTCCTTTTGTGTTTTTTGGTTTCTTCCGTGATGAGTTTCGATAGAATGAAGCCTGTTTCAACGGATTGGGTGGTAACAATAGATTTTCTTCAAGAGACGGGCATTACCTCTTTGTCCAGTGGCAGCAGTGTAAAGTGTGAACTGTGTTCTTCTTTTCATTGTAAAAGCCATATTGTGTTCGTCTCTTTTATATGTTTCTATCCATCTTCCCTGTACCGGCTTCTAAATATATATTACAACTAGTATTGGCACTCTCGCAGGGGTGGGGAAACTTACTTTACTGAAGGCCATCAAGTTAAGTTGTTTTTTTTTAGCACTTCATCTCGCAACCAGTTTTGAGTTGTACACATATGTATAGTATCCGACTCCTTAGCTCAGTCGGTAATGTGTCTCTCTACTGAGCTAAGGGTCCCGGGTTCGATTCCTGGCATGGCCGAAAAATGTATCATTGGTGAAATGTGGGTTTACCCTTTCATAGTGATAAATTAACAGCCAGGGACTGGATGTTGTGCCACTCCTAGTCTTAAGTTAAATTATAAGGCATATGAAGCTACGACAGGTCTAGAAAGTTGATAGTGGAAAATATATGGCTTGAATAAAAAACTGACCCAGGTCACAGCCTGGAAACAGTAATGGATGTAAAATGTAAAAACATAAATGTATATTAGGGTCCTTGTGGGAAGAACACTGACAGCTACAGAAGTTACTAAAATAACTTTTAATGTTTTCATATGTCAAGTCCTATGATCTACAACCCTAACGTTTGATAGATATTAGTATTACCTCTAAAATAATATTAATAATATATCAAAATGTTAGCAATGACCACAAAAATATGTCTGTATTCTCTAAACTTTTCTTCCTACCAAAATCATCTTATAGGCTTTTTCATTTCACTGATGTGTAAGGATGAGGAAGGTATAATTTTAGAGGAAGTGTAACCACATTTGCTTGGAGGAAGAATGGAAAACCATTCAAGGAATAACAACCTCGGTACCCATGGCCGGGATTCAAACCCCGATCTCCCGGTTATCGACATTCAAGTGCGTTGCGACGAGTAACACTTTAGACCAGGGCTGGCCAACCTCTTACTCTGCCGTGCCACTATTTACGCTGATAAACTTGAGCGTGCCACTCCACCCCAAGATCTCTAACCTTACCTTGCCACCACTACCCTGTGAAAAATACAATAAAAATGTATTAGGCCTATTTATAAAAGTGCTATATATTTTGGGGGGGTCCTTAGTGAGGTGGGGGGAGTTAGTTTTTTATCATTTCTATTTGTTTTAGGTACCTAACATATAATAAATAAAATTGTAATAATGAAATCAAAACACTTCCTCTGGGAAGAAATAATTGCACGTTTCCAGAATACACAATCCAGAACTAGTTTAAGATTATTTTTTTAAAAACGTGTATAACAAAGTATAGTATAGTAGTAACATACACCATACTATGTTATTGTATAATAATGTTTTATTGATAATAACAGTATTAGTAAAACAACAAAATACTTGAAGAAATCACTACAGGATTTTAGCAATAAAACATTAAAATAAAATAATAGAAAGCTATTTGAGTTGTTATAATCAACTGCTGATGGTTACCATCATATACTCTTGTGTTAAGTGTTTGTCTTAATTGCTGTGTTGTTGAATTTCTAGTAGATAAAGGCCTATTCTACACTAGTGGTTTAAAGCGCTAGCAAACGCTCCCTTGAATGAAACCCTTGTTATCAAGTTAGAAAATAAGTTTTCGTCTAGACCAGCGTTTTGACTGCTACCTCTGGTGGTCCACTATAATTTGTCCCGGGGACAGTAAGTTTCTCCTAAGCTGATGTTTTTTTTTTTCATCTCCATGCAAAACACACCCTCACTATCCTAGGCTCGGTTAGAGCTCTGTTGTAAAATCAACCGTTGGGGGGGGCCTCTCTCGTCTCCGTGCAGGACATCAAGAGCTACGCGGAGCGTGCTGAGGAAGGGTTCCCATACCCTATCATCGCAGATGAGTCTAGGGCCCTGGCGGTGCAGCTCGGCATGCTGGACCCCGTGGAGAGGGACAAGGACGGGCTGCCGCTGACCTGCCGGGCCGTGTTCATCGTCGGGCCGGAAAAAACGCTGAGACTGTCCATCCTTTACCCGGCCACCACCGGCCGAAACTTTGAGTGAGTGGCAGCACTTTGACCCCGAGGTCGGGGCGGATTGAGGCGAATGCTGGGGAAACAGCTTTTAAATTCATTCTTATTTTCTTGTTCACTAGGAAACTGATTGGCATTCAAGTGATATTATTATAATAATAATAATAATAATAATAATAATAATAATAATAATAATAATGATAATGATAATAATAATAATACTTAGCCCCGCATCTTAATACCTGTTTAGGTTATATGCTTAAGTACTAATTACTTTAATGGGTTAGGAATTAGGAAGTTATTTTAGAGGAAGTGAACTCGCATTTGTATGGATGGAGAGTGGAAAACCGTTTCCCAGTTCACCCGAGTGAGATTCAAACCTCGATCTCCTCGTACTCGGCAGTCAAGCTGCTAACGCGTTAGCTAACTATGCCAACGAGGTGGGTCAAGTGATCTCATAGTTTAAAAAATTAACTATATATTATAAATATTAAATATAATATACATATATATATAAATGATACATTTTAAAGCCAAGTTAACTAATCTTTCTAATTTATTTTATTTATTTTTAACACCGTGCCTAACTACTCGTTCCGGTTATGGACATACATACAAATTACGCAAATGTGTAAGGGATGAGGAATGTTGAATTTAGAGGAAGTGTATTCACATCTGCATGAGAGAGAGTGGAAAACCATTTAGGTAGGAGCTTTAAAAAACCTAAGTACACCTGACCACAATTCAAACCCCGGTCTGCCTATTACCGGCAGTTCAGTCTATTGGGAGAGTGACACCTTAGACTAGGTGACCACAGAAGTGGGTTCTTATTTTAATTGATAGGGAAAATAGTTTTGTGTGGTCACAAAAACTATCACAATGGTGGGGTGGAAAAGTCAAATTAATATTGAAAATATCTTAGGAGACGTAGTCTTGTACCTCTGACTACACTATTGAAGGGGGTTGGAATTGATTATTACACTTTCACCCTTAAGATTCGGATGGACACCTACTATATAATAACGATAAAGTTGCATAGCCTATTTCTCAGAAACTATGCAAAATAACAACATGCGGTTTTTTGTGTTATATTTAACTTGTAATGTTAATATTAACTATATTAATAAAAAAAAGTTACAAGTTAATATTTATTTTGTTACAATAAGATGTAATTTTGATTAAATTAAAATTAAATCAAACATTAAATACAAGAATATAGTTTTGAAGTTATCATATTATTATAGAGAATAAGATAATGTTTTATCATACACAACGAATATTTATAGTACAATAATTTTTACAAAATTTGTTATGTTGGAATGTTGAAAAAGTTCAGTCATTTCCTGCTAGATGGGTCTGTCATCGAAAGCGCCTTTGCCTCTACTCCCCAACCCTTTTTTGGCATTATCTATCTTTCCATCTTTTTGTAAGCCCCCCCCACTGCCCCTTCCCTCACCCCATTTATATCCTGTTCCGGTAAAACCCTTGACTTGACTGTGATGATAGCGCCCTGCGGCTATGTGAGGAACTACACTCTATATCCAGGAACAAGTTGAGCATCAGAGGTGTTACCCCAAGGACTTGTTATCTGTGGCTGTGTATTGTAATGTCTTATGTTTGCAACATGTATTTGACAGAATAAAACTTGCCTTGTACCGAGTTAGACTGTTATATAATTTGACAATTCTCGCTGTAATATCACAAAGAATGTTAACATTTATAGGGTGTCTAACATCAGGGAAAACTGGAATTAGCCGGGAATTTGAAGTAGTCTGGAAAAAAACGGGAATAAGTCATGAATTTGGACAAAAAAAAATTTTTTTTAATCTGGGAAAATGTTTTGCTCAAAATATGAAATCTAATAATCATTAAATCAGTAAATTGCAATGTGATTCAAATTTTTTGTAGCTGTGTAATATATTATAATTTTCTAATTCCTAGTAATATATGTTGATACAAATAAAACAAATTATTATTCATAAAAAAAGATTAATAAAAATAGGGGAACGGGGAGAAGGTTGTGACATATTTTCGAGTCGGGGAATTTTAGGAAATGATCAGGGGAAATCATGGAAAAAGTCAGGAATTTTGTTAGTCAAGTTGAGTAGACACCATTAAAAATGTTACTATTTCTATTTTCCAATTGTTCTGTTATATTTATATTTCCACTTATCTTTTTCAAGATTTGAAATCGTAAAATATTGGATTCGACCCAACTCTAGCCCTTTAGTAAAATATTGCTTTAGGAGATTTTTTTTATATTTTTTTTTTGCTATGAGTAGTAATAATCGAGTCGATGTTTTCTTCACAGTGAAATACTTCGAGTTGTCGATGCTCTTCAACTGACTGATAAGAACAAAGTTGCGACGCCAGCTGATTGGAAGGTGAGGATATTTTATAGTTGTGATCCACATACTGTCAGGTATTTGTAAATAGTGTGTTGTGTGTGCGGGCGGGACCGAGCTGAACACACAACAGCCGTCGTTATCATTTTGTGTTTGCATTAAGCTTAGTTAACAAACTACAGATTAAGGGTCTATTAAAATATTAAAGGGCCCACTGACCTTTCACTAAGTTAAGGTTATAATGTTTCTCCTTATATATCATCTTGCGCTGAAACTACGCTATTTGTTGAAAGGTAGGTCCTACCAAAACACCAATAGTTGTACTTAGTTGTTTTTTCTGCATTAGTAAGCACCCGGTGAGAAGTACACACTCTGTTAAAACTGCTTTCATGTATTCATACATAAAGTCATGTGATTTGCTGCTGTCACATTTTATATATTTTTTTATCATCACCTCTTACTGCCGTTCGGGTTACACATTGGCGTACTAATTACGCTAATGTGTCAGGGATCAGGAAGGCTGGATATAGAGGAAATAGAACCACATTTGCATGGAGGAACGGTAGAAAACAATCTAAGTAAAACCAGCCTCAATACACCTTACCAGGATTCGAACCCACATTTCCCTGTAATCAGCCGTCTAGTCTGTTGCGAATAGAGTAAAACATTATGGACATTAACCGTAAAAATTTGTTTGTATTTTCCAAGCGTTCCTTTTTATCATGTTCTCATTGTAGTTTAGCACTAAAAGTATTTTGACATTTATGTTAAGAAATTATTTGAATTTTCTTGTAACATTTAAATCTTTAAATGTCTTTGTAATTTGTATTACAGATGAGTTTTTACGTGGATTAATTTTATTTCCGTTTCTGTGTGGTTTGAAATCTAAAAAATATTCTTCTCTCAAGTGAGTTTTGTTTTAATTTTTCATCTCTAAACAGTTAAAAGTAATTGTTGTGTTAGTGAACACATGAAGTACTGCCCCATTCTGATGCACTCCAGTATCATTTTTATTTTGAGGACCTCAGGATAGATGTCGAGTTCAAAATGTTTCAGTGTTCACTCGTATCATGGTCTGGTTGTGTTATTTCAGCGCGGTGGTGACTGTATGGTTCTCCCCAATCTCTCCGAGAAGGAGGCCACGTCGCTATTTCCCAAGGGCTTCTCTGTCACAAATCTGCCGTCTGGCAAGCCTTACCTGCGCGTCACTCCACAGCCTTGAACGCGATGTGTGCTCCATCTTAAAGCTGTGACAATATTTCATGTACTTAAATAAACACTTATTTTATTCTGCTGTCATTCCTCGCTAAGCCTGGCAGTCTCTAGTGATAATTCATATTTAGGTTTGTTAATTTTCCATAAATTATTTTATCAAAGCTTGCGACATAAACCTTTAAACCTTCTTTAATTTGTTAACTCCAATGATGTTCAAGAAATATTAACTACATATTTAGGATAAAACTTATATTTTATTTTTCAATATGGAAAAAGGCACAGGAAGATCACAGATCCTCCAATCATTATTATATTTAAAGATTTGATGACCCATCCCTACAAATTTTATTTATCTCTTTTTGTTCCTGTACCTTCTTACCTCAAAAATGAGTTGTACTAATTTTTTCATTCTGTGACTAATATAAGTTACGTCTAGAGTTGTAAAACTATGTTCCTAGGTTTTATGTGATATTAAAGTGTCTTTTTCATGGCAATTTTTATAAGCATTGTAAATATCTTGGTAGTTTATTTTTATGATACCGTGAAACCAATGTTTATATGATGCCCGAATGCAACTAATTATCTATAGAACAACAAACAATGCTCCGGTTGCTGATGTATTGAAATTTCACACTCATAATTAAATCAATGGGAAATATATCATCATCATTCGACATTTTCGCATCTGCGGGTCGTCTGGCACATCCTCTTCCATTCCTGTCGATCTTTCCCAACTTCTCCCTCAGTCACACGTCTCCAATCTGCTCCTTTAGCTTCCATGTCCTGAGCTTGGTCCATCCATCTTGTCCGTGGTCTTTCAATAGTTCTTCTACCCTTCTCTTTCCTTCTCTTTGTTCTGTAAGGCTTTCTTAGCCATTCTGTTCTTCTCCATTCTCATCACATGACCTAACCTCAGCAACTTTTTTCTCTTCAGTGTCTCTTCTACTGATATAACTTTTAAACCATCCCTAATTATTTTATTCCTTATCCTGTCTCTTCTTGTTACATTCTCACTTCCTCTCAGGAACCTCATCTCTGCTGTCTGCAATCTACTTAAATCTCTCTTCGTCCAGGTTTCAAAGTTATACGTCAAAATTGGAAAGACTTGCCTTAAACTATGAATGCATTACGAGCTTGAACTTGGGACAGTAATTGTTTGATAGCTCATTGGTAGAGTTTTGGTGCACTAAGTCAAAAGTCCATAGTTCGATTCCCGTGTCCTGGAGTCATTTTTCAACTAATTGAAATAAAATAACGTATTGGCTGAAATATAGTACATAATAGGACCCTAAAACTTAAAAAGTGTTTTACATGAAAAGTAAAAGATTTATAATATATCTAAAGGTAAAAAATTTTAAAAAATTGACAAAGTTTTATTTTAGCACTGTGTAGCTTCGTCTCATTCCCTTGTTTACGTGAAACTGAGGAAGTCTTATTTTCAACACGATCACTCACTTGCGGATCTGCCCTAATATCAATGAAACAGCACTGATTCTACCATCAACTAACACTGACCCACTGAATTACCAGTTCAGTGACTATGGAGGGTATAAATCTCTCTCTCTCTCTTTGTTTTAACCTCAAAAGTTTATTATTAGAAGCAGACAACGATTCCTTCTGGCCGATACAGTTCTGGCATGCTGCAAAATAAACCTATGTGGGAAGCTGCCCCTTTTTTTTAGTGAAAAATGTTAAGCCGCGCATTTGATAGGAGTACAGTTTTCGGAAGAACATTTTTAGGAGAAAAACATCGCATTATATTTGGGCCAAGACGGTAACTATTATAATACACTAATGAGTGAGAGAAGAATGCTGTAGATAAAGTGTGTATGGAAAGGACTATGCAAGTGAAACAATAATGAAAGCAAATAAAGAAGGAAAATAAAGTATTCTACCAAACTGACCTGTCCACAGATTGGAAACACTTCATGATGATTATTACGATAAATAAAACTAATTATAATGTAATTAAGTAAGTTTATTTTATTTTAAAAATGTTGACAAAATAATTTCTGATCCTTGATACACTGATTAATGTTAGGGTTAATAAAACACATGTTATTTGACATTGACGACTGTGCCCGTGCCAAGACGGGTCAATAGTCCGTAGTCGTACGCACGTACGTAATTCCAGAAGGCATGTTGATCTTCTCGACTCCTTTGGGAAATAGTTTGGGCAGATCCTCATCCTTAACATGGGGCAGAATCATCACCTTGGTCCCTGGCTGTGAGAAAAAATGGAGTTATCAGTCTCAAGAGATAAGTTAGAAAATTAACCATGTGTGGGTAAATCACATCGTTTCATTATATTGGTATTGTTATTTTTACTAGAGATATTTAATGTGCACTTTCTGAACTATCATCAACAACAGTTTCCAACCTGTGGCCGGGTCAGTAAAGTAAAATGCCTCAATCTCCCTCTGTCCACCACCATTCTTCTCCTCTCACTTGCACACTTGCTGTTTTCTGCTCCTTGGCGTTCCTCGCGGTCTATTCCCTACATACTTCATCTCCATCATTCTTTTTGGCATCCCCTCCTTCATCCTAATTGCACGCTGATAACACCTCAGTCTTGCTTCCTCTACTATCTCATGTACTCCAACATCCTCATTACATGTCCATACCATCTCAGTCTTGCTTCCTCTACTATCTCATGTACTCCAACATCCTCATTACATGCCCATACCATCTCAGTCTTGCTTCTTCTACTATCTCATGTATTCCAACATCCTCATTACATGTCCGTCCATACCATCTCAGTCTTGCTTCCTCAACTATCTCATGTACTCCCCGGATAACTTCATCACTAATCTTATTTCTCCTCGTTACAGCTAACATGCTCCTCATAAACTTTATTCCCACTTTCTCATTCGAATGAATATAACAGCACACAACTTATAACTTATTTTTGAAAAAGACACGATACCCAGCAGCCCTATACCTCCAAATCACACAGCCCAATCAATGATTTGGTGCAGTCCGCAGACCTAATAATGAGCGAACATGCTATGCTATCTGATTTTCTTTTTATAAATATATTAGAAATACACACTTTGGGAATGGTATTTTTTAGTCACATTTGATTTTATCTAATTCATAAACCTACACAGATGTGCAATTCATTAAAGAACGCACGATTAAAACTGCAAACATTTCTGTTAAAAATAAAGAACAACTTTCTACCTCATTTAATATCCTGGTTGTTTTTTTATAATAATAACATACTAATTTGCAATACTTTGTACTTAAAATGCTGACTATATTGCATTTTGATCAAATGAGTTTGTAGAGCTTGCATTATGGCAATAGAAACACATTGCTACCATTGGATAAAGAAGAAGATATTTGCTAATCATCCCCTCTCAATTTTCTTTCATTTGGAAAATATTTTTCCAATTTGATGAAAAAGGTATTTTCCATACAAGAGTTGTGAAATCTTGTTATAACTTCTGTGCAGTTTTACCAACATTTCTACCTATTTGGTAATGGTGTACTTACAGTCCAGTTGGCGGGTGTCGCAATCACCTTCAGACGAGAAGTTAGCTGTAACGAGTCGATCACTCGAAGAATCTCACTGAAAGGAAATGCATTTTTTTTAATCAAAAACTTCATTTACTAACAAACATGCGATACATCAATATGACTTGATTATGATGTCAAATAAGGGTGTGTGAAGCTTCAAAACTTCGACTTGGTTTGAAAAAAAATTCCCGCTTCGCCAATAAAACAATTGATAGTTAAATACTTCATTAATGATCAATTAATCCCATTTTGAGCTGTTATATACATTACAAATTAATATTAATGTGGGAAAAAAAATGGAGTTATTGACTAACTGTGCAAATAAACAATTAAGAATATTTCATATATTCAATTTGAGTTTGCTTTGAATAATTTAACTTAAATCTAGAACAGGCAAAACATCCAGCCCTCGGTCGTTGACTTATCACTGGGAAAGGGAAAAAACTCAAATTACACCAATGATAAATTTTTCGACAATGCTTGGAATTGAACCTAGGACCTTTATCTCAGTAGACAGACACGCTACCGACTGAACTAAAGTGTTGGACATCCATCCTATTAGACATACTTTTGACTAGCTACTGGTTATCTCTAAACCAGAAGTCTGCAGCCTTTTCGGGCCCTTATTAACTTAAGAAAGATCTGACAACCAACCAGTGTTTATCAAACTTTTTTAAAAAAAACATGATTAGGGATGTCATACTCAATTCATCAATACCTCGATACTGTCGATTCCTACTGGTATCGGAAGAAACCGTCTTAATATAACGATTCTCAATACTTCGAGTCTCAATGAAAGTACTGGCAACTAAGCAAAACTGCAAAATTCAGAATGAGTGTTATTCGATTATCTCTCATATTAGTTTATTTTCCATTATCTGATATATATTTTGGTCCAATTAACGACCCTTTTTGGGAATTAAAAAAAACTTGTATTTTCGGCAGTGGTTTATTACATCATTTTTAAATTATTTATAAATGTTTGACTCAGGAAGCCTTTATTCGTAGGTAAATATACAAGATTACTATTGTAATTCCTAATTTTAAGTGGTTTTCTTTTGTGCTATAAAGTTGAACAAATATGTTTTTATATTTTGATAGATGCTTGGGGAAATAGGAAATGTTCAAGAATCAAAAAATCGAGTTTAAACTTAAAAATCAAAATCGAGAATCTGAATCAAGAAAAATAGATATTGTGATATCTCTACACATTACCCTTTATGACCAATCAAGGTAGTTTTGATCACACTCAAATATTATTTGAAAGTATTTTATATATTTGCGCATTTAAAAGACCCTGTGAAAAATGTAGATTTCTTACACGATTGAGTTAAACTTTCCATGAGACCGACCGGTCGCTGACCCCTGCTTTGAATCATTGGTTCCCAAAGTGGGTTGTACTGCCCTCTGAGAGGTGCTGGGATAACCATGGGGGCAGCATGGGGACACCGGAGAGAGTGCTCTTAGACACTTACTAAGTGGCTTCAATCCAGACATTGGTATCACTTCATTAAGCCAATTTATTGCAATCAAGGATGGTATGCTCAAATCCTTAAGGTTATTCAAGACTAAATTCCTTGGGGGGAAAAATTGTTTTAAATTCTTCAAGTGAAATTTGTTTTATAGCTAATAATGTTTATTGGTGTTTCAGAACCAAAAATTATTATAGGATGACCTTAACAACCAGACCCCAGAGCAGTAATTTAACAATTAAATGAATGTATGAATGTTATAATGAATGCATAAGAAAGAATGTTAACATTTAGTTATTATTTTTATTTTCTATATATTTATATTTCCTCTGAGGTTCATAATTTTTTCCAAGATTCGAATTCGGCCTATTTCTAATTGCGAGAATAATGTTCTAAACAATAAATTAGTTGCTAGATGTGGTATTTATTATATATACTTCCTATGTAGCTATCAGACTTTGAAAAGTTGGTATCACTGGTTAGATTCATCAATTTTTATAAAGTAGTTAAATTAAAAAGTCTTATTCTGAAAATTGAAAAATGACACCTGGACACAGGAATCGAACCCGGGACCTTTAGCTTAGTACGCCAATGCTCTAACCACTGAGCTATGGTCCTGGGTTCGATTCCCATGTCCAGGTGTCATTTTTCAATTTTAAGAATATGATATCTAGATGGATTAATCTCACTAAAAGCATAAATAATAGCTTTAGCTATTTAATTTTAAAAAAGTCTTAGTTTGAATTTGAAGGGGGGGGGGAGTAATTAAATGTTTTTGTGTTATATATTCCTTGGCGGGTCATGAGAATTGTTCTGAATAGTGTTTTTTTATAGGTTAGGTTAGGTTAGGTTAGGGGACACTAGGGATGAGTTTATGGAACCAAGGGGGCAATGGCTTTAAGAGTTTTGAGAAACAATGCTCTGATTGGTAGTAAATATCATGATTTGGTTATTAATATCCATAAATGTTTTCAACATCTTGGAACCACCCGCACCAAAGTTGTTAACTCACTCAACGTTCCTGCCCGTTGAGGCCGGATACTGCATGGACAGTTTGAGCTTCTTGTCGGGACCTATGATGTAGAGCGCTCGCACCGTCATGGCGACCTCTGGGTCGTCCTTGCTGTCCTCATCGATCATGTCAAGCAAGACCGCCAACTCGCGCTTCTCGTCGCCGATGATGGGGTATGGGAAATCTCCGGGAATGTCCAGACAGTATGACTTGATGTCCTGGTACCACAGAACGGGAGAGTGTCGGTTAAAATGGCAATTGACAGGATCAGTCGTCACATCGATGTTTCCAACTTCTATCTGCAGGCTACATAGTTAAACTGACTATTCAACCTTTCCTGAAAAGATTTATTGTTAATTTCAAGTAAATATTTTTACAGTTCCTTTTAAAAAAGAACATTGAAAGGAGTAGAGAAGGGCAAGACCTACATACTTAACAGAAAACTATAGGCTTCAAAGTTCATAATTAAAACACATAATTATGTAATTATGAGAGTACATCAGTCCCCTTCTTCAGCAGAAGAGAGTAAAACACAGACTGGACTATGGCAGCATGGTTAGAGGTAGTTCATGGTCACTTAGATTCTGTTATTGCCTGTTTATTGATTAAAAAAAAAAGTGTAGACTTGGATTCTGCAGTTTCCTGTTCAAACTTGTTTCTTTACTCTTGGTAGATTGATAGAATGTTGTATTTATATTATATTTAATTATTAAATTATATTATCTAACCCACTTTTAATGGTTAAGTTTGGTGCCATTTTTACTATAGTTCCTTTAAAATACCCATTTGATGTCTTAGGCTGCTTTGACACTTAATGGATGAGATGGAGTTGATCTGAGAAAAGTACAGAACCATAAAATATCTTGAAAGTGTGATTGAGGCAAAGGTTGGGAGTGGATATAGAGGATCTAATAAGAAGAAGACAGCAGGGAGAGTTGTTTTATAAGTGTGTAAGAGGCCTGCTATGGAGAAGAGAAGTGTCCTTTAAGTGTTGTAAAAGGTGTACTGGGTGTACTTTGCACCTATTGTCACATACGCAGCAGAAACACGAACAATGAATGTAAGAAAGACTAGGAAAGTGGAGGCCATGGGAATGAAGTTTGTTATGAACATGTTAGCTGTCATGAGGAGAAACAGAATTAGGAATGAAGTTATCCGGGAAATAATGGGGGTACAGGGAGTACATGAGATAGTGGAGGAAGCAAGACTGAGATGGTATGGGCATGTAATTTAGATGAAAAAAGAGAGGATGCCAAAGAAAATGTTGGAAATGAAGTACATGGGAAAAAAAAACACTGGGGAGGAGCAGATAAAAGAAAGTGTTTAAGTGGGAGGAGAAGAAAGGAAGAAAATAAAGGAGGAAGAGTGGTGGAAGGATAGAGGAAGATGGAAGCATTTTACTAAACTGACCCAGTCACAGGCTGGAAACAGTTGATCATCATGATGCATGATACATGAAATACATGCGTTCAGATAGAATAACACATGGCACCTGGGAAAATCCAGTCGTAAAGGTGTTGTCTGACAAAGAGGATTTGATACTACAAGCAATTATCAAAAGACAAAAAAAGAAACAGAATTTTTTATTTCACCCAATTATTCAAAATATTCTTATAGTGTGTTATCTTCCGAATTAACAAACATCCTGATATATTCTTGCTATTTCCTGCCACATCTTCTCTACCACATTTGTTTTGGAATAATCCTTCCACGCATCAACATACATTTCAGGAAATCGTTCAACAATGCATACAAAATAAATGTTAAATTGTTGAATGTACGTATGGTATACCGAATTGTCAGACATTTCGACAGAGACTGACCAAATCAGCAACAACTAAACGCTTGCTGCACATTAAACACGGAACAGTGGAACAATCTACTTGATCACGCCATTGCACGTGGCACATGTTGCATACAGCCACGTGTCATGATCCTCCCAGACTGAAAGGAATCACTTGTCGACAAGTGTACAAGCACTAATGGTGTGTTTCGTGTTGCGTGCTTCATGTGTTATGTGTCTGTTTCATCCTGTGTGGGAATTGAGTTATTCATTACTGGTCAGAACATTACCCTTCTCCTACTCCTCTTCCCCCCTCTCCGAAAAAAACCTTGCACATACTATATCATTCAAAGAATTAAAAGTTGTATATTTTTTAGTTTTCAAACTATGTTTTTATGGCAACTTAAGGTGGTTGAGAAAAGGCCAGTGTTTTTGCGGTTTTCATAGTAAAACATTTTTTTTTATCAAAATAAATCAAATAACTCTCCAGTATAAACAAATAGTTTAATTTTCTTCACCCGGTGATATCAACAGTTGTTGAATATTCGTCGAGGGTGTCATGGAATTTAATAACAACTTTTTCTCTTCCTTTAAAAAGTTTCTCGTCTAATACCACTATGCTCATGACAAATATTTGACAACTGTTGATATCACAGTGGGAAGATAATTAAACTATTTGTTTCCACTGGAGCAATATTTGATTTATTTTTGCCAAAAAGATGTTATAAAAACTGCAAAAAAAACGGCCCTTTTTTCGGGTTCCTTACATCCCGACCGTAAGAGCCCGTCTCACCCCCAACCCCACCACGATCTCTTAGTAAACATGAAGGTCACATTAATTATGTCAATCAAATAGCGCTTAGTAAGGTATAGTTTTAGTAAAATTGTACCTGCATTTGTATGGTGGCAGAAGATTGGTAAAACATTTAGGGTAAGCCATCGTCAGGGTTCGAACCCCAATTGCTCCGTCAACAGTAATCTAGTCTTAACACGGGAGTGACGTGTAAGACCAAGCGATGCAGGGTTCATTGACGAAATGATTCATCAACTTATTAGTGACTTAATCTCAGGGGAAATATGGTTGGTGATAACTATTTATAGTCTTGCTGTGTGTCATTCAAACCTTGTGAATAATCTTAGACAGTGAGTCCCTGGATATCAGCTTGTTTGAAATATGGTGACCTTGCCCTAGTCCTTTCTACTGACCTTTGACACATTTCCTAGACCACCACTATCTGAATACACTCCATGTTTCATAGGAAGGTATTTCTTAGAAAAATACAAACAATACCTTGTGGTCAGAATTTATAGCATTTTGTGTTATTTTATATTCATAATCAAAGGTGTCACTATTTATTAATTATTATTGATGGAGAGGAGTGGGGGGTGGGGGGGAGTGGGGGTAGCGGTTTACAGAATAACCCATCTTCACTTTAAATTTAGCTACAAATTTTTTTTTTATGCCAGATGAATAAAACAAATAAAAGAACAGAATTAATTTTATGTATCATATAAAAAGTTATCTTAGTAATTTATGTTTTGCTTCAAACATGGATTTTAAATTTTTTTTCTAAATATAACAATTCACAGGTTTCTTTTGCAGTACTAAGAGTGTCCCATTTAAGCAAATTATTTTTATCTTACTAATTTATGTTTTGCTTCAAACATGGATTTTAAATTTTTTTCTAAATAAAACAATTCACAGGTTTCTTTTGCAGTACTAAGAGTGTCCCATTTAAGCAAATTATTTGGGGGAGGGGCACATGCCCCTCTATCGATGCATGTGTGTATCGTTAATATCCTAACACATGACACTTATTATATCACTTGGCGTATACATACATGAAAGTAGATCTCGTAACTTTCCAAGCTGTTAAATAAGGTTCTTAATATGAAAATTAGACTATATACAAGATATCTATATGAATTGTATAATCCAGGGATGACAGAGGATTACATTATGTAACGTGCAGTGGTGTACCGTGGAATGTTGCCAGGGAAATAACATGAGACAAATACATTAGATGTTATATAAAGAAACAACAATTGCTGCTCTTTACGTAGGTAGACCTGTTAAAACTGAGCCAATAAGATTAATATTACAGACCCACCCCAGTGGACACGTGGTCGGAATGTCGAGCTCACTTAGTCTGGTTCGCCAGTAATGTGCAGATCGGGGGTTTGAATCTTGGCTAGGTTTACTGAAGTTTTTTTTTATAGAATGACTTCCCTTTCTACTTTCACACAAATGCATGTACGTTTTTTTAAGATTATAACTCCCTCGTCTCTCTTATATTAGTTTGATTAATTTATATGCATTTACAGGGCTGCCATGCACTTGGAAAACAGAGAACAGGTAATTTTGCAAAATCTAGTAAAAAATACTGGAATATTTGTTAATTTGGGATGTTTTAAGTGGAAGCTTAAAATAGTAGGTCTTTGGATGTATGAAAAAGTGAACTGAATAATTAAGCACGCTGAATAAAACATGTCTTATTACCCTTTAAACAAGGGTTGCTAAGCAACAGAAGATGTCTTCTCCCGTAAATATTAAATCATCCTGTTTTAAACATAAGTTACATGACTTAACACTTAGTCAGTTTGAGGAGAAATCAAATGTTATTAGTTTTTTCTTTAATATAAGCTGCCTGGAAAAATGGGTACTCCTAGAAAAACCATGGAATTTGGTAGTAAGAAAATATTGGCAGCTCTGATACAGCTGAACGGATTAGATGGGTGTGGAGTGGAAGTAGTGTTATCGTATCATGGAAAAAAATTGATGGAAAGATGAATACAAACAAAGTACACATACAGTAAAGTGTCGATAATTCGGACTAATTGGCGATCGACCCAGTCCGGATTTTCGAAAATACAGTACCTATACCAAAAATAAAAAATAAATAAGCATATACGGGAAAACTCAAGTGTTAAGAATCAAATAGCTGAAGCTATTATTTAAGCTTTTTAGTAAGGAATTCTCCATCTAGATATCATATTCTGAAAATTGAAAATTGACACCTGGACACGAGAATCGAACTTGGGACCTTTGGCTTAGCACGCCAATGCTCTAACCACTGAGCTATCCAGGAATCGTCCCGTGCCCAGGATCATTCTTCACGCATATTTTAAGGCAGAGTCTACGATGAACGTGCGGAAATCGTCGGCTACAAATGTGTGTTTTTATTAAGATCATGAGTTATCAGATAACGCAGCCACCTTCGACTCGGTAGTTGGCTTATTATTGCCATTTGTATAACTATTATAACTGTAAGGAATTGCGATGAATTTCGCACGTCCATCATAGACTCTGCCTTAAAATATGAATGAAGAATTACCCTGGGCACGGGATGACTCCTGGATAGCTCAGTGGTAGAGCATCATCGTACTAAACCAAAGGTCCCGGGTTCAATTCCCATTCCAGGTGTCATTTTTCAACTTTCAGAATATCAAGTATTAAGTTCGAAACATTTTCACTTTATTTAAACAATGCACCTACTCATTGGTTTTTGTAGATAAATATCACATTTTGAAGGAATATAAAAAGGCAAACAACTAACAATGAAAAAAGTCTCCAATTTTTTGTTTATTTTTTTGAACAAGGGTCAAGGTGCATTTTTTTTAGTGGTCATGTCTCTGATATTGATACCACTGTGGTTATTTTTATAAATAATATTTTTTCTTGGCGATCCTAATTTTTTTCAACATCCGAACTATCAAAGCTCATTTGTATCACACTGCTGCCACTGGACAAGGAGTCTGTTCTCATCCAAGCCCTCTACATAGTTGAGTTCTACTGGAACTCTTTAGGAGGGAGTAGGACAGAGAACCAGAATAGAGAAGGAAGGAAAATGTGTATTGGCAAATAAGGATTGTACATTGAAAAGGACAACCACAGGAAATGTAACATTAACATAGTGTCAAAATCTCTGTCTTTGTAAGGAAATTTACCTTTCAAAGTTATTTAAAAGTGGTGTGTGAGGCTTCAAAATATTGAAGTTGAAGCCCAGATCTCCTTCGCTTCGACTTTTTACAGCCACAATAGGTTTCAAATCTATTAAACAACTTCAAGGAAGAAGAAAACATTGATGCACGGTGAACATATTTTAAATCTCTTCCATACACTTCGGTGGCCACATGGTCTAAGGCGCTACTCTCGCAGTAGACTAGACTTCCGATGATTAGATAGAGGTTTGAATCTCGGTCGGGTGTACTGAGGGTGGTTTTTCCAAACATTTTTCTAATCTCCCTTTACGCATACCTGGGTACACTTCCTCTAAATTCAACCTTCCTAATCCCTAACTAATTAGAGTAATCAGTACATAAGCGCGTAACCCAAACGCGTCGTAACACACGGTGCCAAACAAATACACTGAATATTAATATGTGTTTATGTTTTTAAATTTTACTTTAAAAATCTAACTCACAGCGACCCAGTCCTTGTGATCCTTGAGTTTGTCGCAAGAGTGGGCTATCACCTTCACCCCTCTTTTCTTAAACTCGTGGTCATGCACTGCAATCCTCCCCAACTCCGTGGTGCATACCGGTGTGAAGTCTGCGGGGTGCGAGAACAGCACACACCATCTTGAACAGAGACAGACAGACAACGTACTTGGGGTGAAAACACTCTTTATATTACAGATAAAAATATAACTACTGTATAACTTTTACCAATTTTATTACATATGACCATATCTACCATTTAGAAAGTTTTACTAGATCTACTTTCACGTAAACATCAAGTCATGTGATATGCAGCCATCACTTTCTATAAATATTATAAATGCCTATAAAATAATAATAATAATATAATAAAATGTTATCATGTAGTGTCGACCGGAGAAAGAAAAATTGTATTATTTTTTTTACGAAAAAGTGGTCCAAACGTCCCTGCGTAAGTTAATCAAGCTAAAGGTATCATTGTTTTATCGGCAGTGATACTGTGAAAGAAAGTTACAGAAAAGATGACTTGGTGTTTGAATATATGAAAGTTGATTCGCAATTCCAGTGTATAGTTCGACCGTGATATAAGGAAGAAATACATGATACCCATCTGGGCTATTCACATACTTGACTAAATAAGTTACATCCAACTAACCTTACCTAAGCTGTCAGGTTATAGCAACTAACCTTACCTAAGCTGTCAGGTTATAGCATCTACCCTTACCTAAGCTGTCAGGTTATAGCAACTAACCTTACCTAAGCTGTCAGGTTATAGCATCTAACCTTACCTAAGCTGTCAGGTTATAGCAACTAACCTTACCTAAGCTGTCAGGTTATAGCAACTAACCATACCTAAGCTGTCAGGTTATAGCAACTAACCTTACCTAAGATGTCAGGTTATAGCACCTAAACTTACCTAATCTGTCAGGTTATAGCCACTAACCTTATCTAAACTGTCAGGTTATAGCAACTAACCTTACCTAAGCTGTCAGGTTATAGCAACTAACCTTACCTAAGCTGTCAGGTTATAGCAACTAACCTTACCTAAGCTGTCAGGTTAGAACAACTAACCTTACCTAAGCTGTCAGGTTATAGCAACTAACCTTACCTAAGCTGTCAGGTTATAGCAATGAATATGTTATTATAAAGTATTAGGTTGATATTGTACCAATACTTTTAGTACAAAAGAGCTCCTATAGACTGCACCCCCTTGACTGCTTGTTAAACTTGTGTCTTTATTAAATACCATCAGACGTGCCCCACGTTGACCAGGGTAACCGTGCAGTGAATTGTGTAATTGCCCTGGGCAATGCTTTTATTAGTTTCAAACAGAGAAAAAAAAAATGTTAATCATGGCAGACAATCTCCTCAGTTTATTATATATATAGATACAAGGTTTGAAAGGTGCAAGGTTTTCTTGAACATCTTGTTGGATATATGCAGCGCATGGAGAGCAGACAGTTCGGAAACCAGTTCTAATGATCATTGATTTAATATTTCAAGGACAACGGCTAGTTTCTGATAAAACATAAAGAAGAGGATAGCTCTCACACTAGTTTTTACCATTACCTTGCATGTGACATGTTCTAGTTTTCACCATTACCTGGCAGGTGACATGTCCTAGTTTTCACCATTACCTTGCAGGGGACATGTTCTAGTTTTCACCATTAAATTGCAGGTGACATGTTCTAGTTTTCACCATTACCTGGCAGGTGACATGTTCTAATTTTCACCATTATCTTGCAGGTGACATGTTCTAGTTTTCACCATTAAATTGTAGGTGACATGTTCTAGTTTTCACCATTAAATTGCAGGTGACATGTTCTAGTTTTCACCATTAAATTGCAGGGGACATGTTCTAGTTTTCACCATT
>CABFWB010001706.1:42627-69468 GCA_902151455.1 Timema bartmani | reverse complement strand
GAATTGTGGAGCTACATACACCTAGGAACTGTGGAGCTACATACACCTAGGAACTGTGGAGCTACATACACCTAGGAACTGTGGAGCTACATACACCTAGGAACTGTGGAGCTACATACACCTAGGAACTGTGGAGCTACATACACCTAGGAACTGTGGAGCTACATACACCTAGGAACTGTGGAGCTACATACACCTAGGAACTGTGGAGCTACATACACCTAGGAACTGTGGAGCTACATACACCTAGGAACTGTGGAGCTACATACACCTAGGAACTGTGGAGCTACATACACCTAGGAACTGTGGAGCTACATACACCTAGGAACTGTGGAGCTACATACACCTAGGAACTGTGGAGCTACATACACCTAGGAACTGTGGAGCTACATACACCTAGGAACTGTGGAGCTACATACACCTAGGAACTGTGGAGCTACATACACCTAGGAACTGTGGAGCTACATACACCTAGGAACTGTGGAGCTACATACACCTAGGAACTGTGGAGCTACATACACCTAGGAACTGTGGAGCTACATACACCTAGGAACTGTGGAGCTACATATACCTGAAAAAATCTCAAACCCCTTGAGATCCAAGAAGTTAAAATTTGGATGGCAGATAATCCCTAACCAAAAAGGGTTTAAGAAAACTTGATGACCGAGAAATCTTATGGGGCCCCCAAAATTGGGGTTTTCCAAAAACTTTAGCCAAAAATATGTATAAGGCCAGAAGACCTAGGAAGCTGAAATTTTGCGGCATGTACCCCCAACCAATAAGGATCCAAAAATACTTGATGACAGAAAATTCCCGTTGAGGGCTCCCCAATTCTTTTTATGTCAAAAAACAAAAGTTGAAAAAGACTTTGAGGCCAGATGACCTAAGAAACCTTAATTTTTCAGGCGGGTGTATCTTAACTTTATATATATATATAATGTTTGTGTTTTTTAATTTTTTTTAAACTACATTCGTCGTTTATTTACTCTATCAAGATACATTATTAACTATTGACAAACAATAGAAGGGACGCCATGCCTCATCTGCACATAAAAGTTTCTGCTTAATCTGCTTGGAGTACCTTGAGTAGAATGAGTTTATTGTGATCCTACAAAATCTTTTGTTTAGTTTGTGATGGCTGTGATCATTGATAAAGGAAGGGGGTGTTATGTAGACTAGTCTCCACTCGTCTGTCAACCAGTCAGGCGGCTGTATTGATAAACAAAGATGAAAGAACAGCTATGAGTTATGAAAAGCTAAAAGAGATTGAGGGTGGATGCAAGAACGTATAGTGAATGCTTAGTGGACCGATAATCTCAGCATGGGCCATGAGTCAAGATAGTAAAAAACTTGTTTATTTCGATACCGGAGTTTGAGTACTAATATCAGTAGAAGTATCGAAAAAAGTATCGAGTAAAAAAATACTAGGTTGAAAGGAAAATACCGATACTAGTAAAGTATCAATACATTTTTCAAATTCCTAGTTTAGGGTAGATAAATTGCATTTGAATTTCGCGCAAAGTATATCTAAACAGACATGTTATCGATGTTTTCGAACAAAGCGTTTTCACTCTCGGCTGGATACGAGTAGTCAAGTCGATAGCTAGAATAGGATTATGATATTTGGGAGTTACAAAAGTTTCTAGAACTATTTAATTATATTCTTACGTCAAACAATGTGATATTAATCTGACAACTTTGATATTTTGCAACAATAAAGATAAATAATTAGAATAATTATTGCGATCAATGCTCGGCTAAAACTACAAAGTCGATAACCAGAGATTATTGTCGATAATTCTCGATACTTGACGTGTCAATACAATCGCAAACACTCGCCTATTGATTCAGCACAAAGTTAATAGAAATATATTTTTTTAAAGGAGCATATACCATATAAATACAATAAAACCACCATTTAAACAAAATTTCTAAATAGCATTTATTTTTATAAACGTCTTGTTTAAATTAGTTTACTTTTGGAATAACTCGAGTAAATTTTAGTTTTATGGTTGGCAGGTTGAACTCTAGCAGACGACAGCGCAGAATTCCTCTCGTTAAAAATAACCTATAATCCCACATACATTTTATTTTGTGTTTTTGTACACGTGAAACACAAATTGTTTCTAAAACACTAGATTAGTTATGCTAAATCAACTGTTTTGCAAGGTAAACTCCTTGTACTTTTATCTTAAACTACGATTTATATTTCATCACTAAGTAACCTGTATTTTTTTTAGCCCCAAAATGACTGCAAAATTCTGCTTAGGGTTTTTTCTTTACTGCATTTATTAATAACTAACGTGAATGTGGCTATTAATGTATTCCGGAAGCTATGTGTATTGCATGTGAAATAAAAGTAACTAAAATAAATACTCTACTTAGGCTTATTGTCTGTTCTTCTTTTCTCTGAATCAAATGATTTTTTTCCTTATAAAATGCACTGGTTGGCTATGTCTGATTATTAAGATCCTTTCAAAACTGATGTTTGGAAACATATTTAAAATATTAAACTTTCAGGCTTGAAGTCCGCGATGAATTCCTTAGAAGAGGAACTTCACGATGCAGTATCCAAAGGAAACAAGGAGAGTGTCAATAATCTTCTTAAAGAAGGTATACAAAGGGTGGATTTGTTAAATATTATCAAACTAGTACATTTATTTAAAAACTCGCCAGGGATAAGAATAGGTTGGTACCTAGCGAGAAAAATACCTGACTGATCATATTGACAAGGCACTGGAATTAGGTGGGACCCTTGGGTCAAAGTAAACATAGACAAGTTTGAGAAAGTTCGGAGGATGGCAGGAGGAGTTTTTTTTAACAAGAAATGTCAGGGAAAAGTCAAGGAATTTTATCAAATTTATGAAATTTTTACATAATCACTTAAGAAATAGGCAATAAAATTTTTATTTACAGTAGTAAAAATAAAATATTTTATCCATTTAATACTTCGATTCTCTTTTAACACTTGTTGAGCATACTAATCTCATTTATTGAAATCAACATACGTGATTTTTGTGCCGTCTTTCCACCCCTCTACTGCGCATCTTTAGCCAAAGTTGAGTCGCGGCTATGCACCTGCGTGAGGATTTGATAGCGTTACAGGATGAGGAAAATTAAAAAATAATGTGTCTCACAAAATTTTTGGATTACATTGGTGTGAGGCAATCTTTAAATGGCCTAATACAATCTCACTGAAATCTAACTTAGACCGTTCTACCCTTTGGCCTGTCGCTTTAAGCTAAACTCCTTTATCCCCTTTCATAAAGTGAAACAATTTCAGAATACCGGTACGCGTGTTTCTAAAAATATTACCAAGCCCTACATCACGTTGCAATCTTAATAAAGATATGTTTGTAATAAAATCAAGATTTGTATAAGTTGGAAATTGGTCTTGGAAAACCTGGGAAAGCTACGAAATTTTAAAATATAGTTGCACTGGACACCCATAAAGTACAATGTGAGTTAAGGGGTGAGAATAAATCGGTGGCAAGGGAGAAGGAAGGGAGCAGAGGGGATATAACAGGCCGCCAAGATGCGGAGAGTGTAAGAGGTGATCACCAGTGAAAGACAAATATAGATTCAATCTGCCATGGAAAAGGGAGTCTAGAAATATAAAATGGAGGGCTGCAAACGGGAAAGACTGATCATTACTGAGGATGAAATGTGGCCTCCATGTTTGGCAATTTTAATTTTTGCATATAATAATCAGTGAATAGAAAATGCTGATAAATTTGTTTTAACATGGGTTCAGTAATAGGATTCAGGTTAAATTTAACTTGGGTGGTTTGCCACTGTGACATTGATTCAGCAGTGAAATTGTAAAACACATTATTATGAATATTATAGCTCTAAGAACTTAGACGTAAGAATAAAGTAACAATATGATGTTTAAAATTTGAATCACTTACATGTGATGTATATATTTTTCTAGGAGCCAACATGAATATAATTTGCTCGTCCGGTCGGACGCCCCTCGGTGTAGCCGCCCAAATGGGCAACACTACAGTCCTAAAAATCCTATTAAGTACAATTTGCGTGCCTCAACCTTTGCCAGAAGCTGTGAGCGAGGGTTTCAACCAGCTACACCGCCACAAGCACAAAACGAAGAAAAGAAAAGAACATGTCCAAGGGAGCATAAAGAGACATTCGGAAAGTGTGAACCGCAACAAGGAAACCGCCTCCAAAAAGAATGTTTTAAAAACCACCTCATCCAGTGTTTCTAATCAGGAATCCCACTTTGAGAAGAATAAAAAGACGGAGATGGACTCTAGTTTGAATAATATTGAAGGTAGTGGGTGTAGCATTGCTAAACAGAACTCTGGCTACTTCATTATTGTCCACAAGGAAACCGGTTGTCCAGACGAGACGGCGATGAGACAAGCTGTGGACGGTCAGTTCTATGACGGGTTGAAGCAGAACACTGAGAATGTTGCGTGCGCATTGAACGACATACGAACGCCAGATGGTATGGACCGTCTCGAGTGGGACGTCGAGGTGGAGGAGAAATCCGATGCGGACGTGGAAGAAGACTCGTGGATGGCCTTGTACCGGTGGTATGCGGATATCTTGGACAAGACCGGATCTCTTCTACAGCTGCCTCAACCGTGTGACGTCAACCATCAGGACGCTTACGGCCGGTGCGCTGTTCACTATGCTGCAGAACACGGTCATTTGGAGGCACTAGAAATGCTCAAAGCAGCAGGTATTCTCCGTTCCCAGAATATTGACTCATTTGGCAATCTTTCATGGCACTGTATCACTATGGTACTTTAATATTACTCGGCATCCTTTTAAACTGTTTATAACTTACAAATATTTCTACTAGAATACAATTTAGGTCACTATAAAAACCTTTTAAAAGTTTTTCTAACTTAAATATGTATACCTACTTGAGCGATCCTCATCATAGTAACTTTTAGGAATGTACATTATTGTTTTAGGTTTTTTTTAAATGACAATAATTAAGATAATACCCATTTCATTTGTCGAATGGTCCAAGACTTCACTCTCTTGTTATACTGGCCTGCTGACGACGGAGAGATCGGTGTTCGGATTACAATCGGGTCTATAAACGGTTTCCCACTTTCCTTACATGTAAATACAAGTAGATTACCTCTAAAATGCTTCCTCCCTCCTCCATATCCCATTAAAGTAATTATGATATATATGTGTGTAACCCGAGCCGGTGGTAAAACGCGGTGACAATCATAGACTGAACTGCAAACTGCCAATGAGGGGGAAGCCAGAGTTGAAATTCCAATCAGGCTTACTGATAGTGGATTTTCCTAACTGGTTTTCCACTTTCCCTCCACATGAATGTGGATACATTTACTCTTATTCCTTCTTCATCCTTAAAACACAGCTTAATTAGTTTATATATTTGATCATGCGTACAACCTGAATGGTTAGCGAGACCTACCTATTTTGATAAATACTAGTTAAAATACACATTGAAAGAATAATTTGTAAGTTCCCTGCATAATGCAAATGTTTGCCACCCCTTGATTGTGTCAGGCTGTCGGCTGGACCACGGCGACCTGGACAACTTGACACCCTTGCACCTGGCAGCAGCCCGGGACCACTACGAGGTGGTCACCATGCTACTGAACGCTGGTGTCGAGGTGAACTGCAAGACCAGCGACAAGACATCTGCGCTACATATTGCAGCGTCGCGAGGTTTCGTCGACACGGTGCAGGTCCTCTTGGACAGAGGGGCCCACATTGATTCCCTAGACTCCTCGGACAGGACGCCGCTTATGCTGGCGGTGTCACGCCGTCACGAGGATGTTGTAGCGCTGCTCATCAAGTATGGCGCCAAGGTGAACATCGAGGAAATACACGGTCAGTTGAATGGTTCGACCATAACTAACAGCTTTACAGATATAATAGGCCCTGTTTGCAGTTAGTGTTGATACCCCACCTGACCACACTACTTTGTTTTACCTCCATTACTGTTTACAGCCTGTAGCCTTGATCACTTTTTTTTTCCACTACCGGCTTGCTATGCCTGTCGTAGTTTCATATGCCTTATAATCTAACTTAAGACTAGGACAGGCACAACATCCAGTCCTCAGCCGTTAATTTATCAATGTGACAGTTTAAACCCACATTTCACCAACGATAAATTTTTCAACACTACCGGGATCTTTAGCTCAGTAGGAAGACATGCTACCAACTGATTGACCACACTTCTACTAGTACCACCACCACCACCACCACCACCACCACTCGGGTAGCAGCCCCCAACCTCCTTCCCATAAACCAACCCCCTCAAAGAGCCTACTCAGACTTCAAATTACAAAGGAAACGTGGAATACAATGGTTATTTTTTTCGTTCAAGCAAATGTTTGCAAATGTTTTAGTTGTAAACAATCTTCAAATACCATTTATTAGTTACTTGTCTGAAAAAGATTGTTCATTGAAAGGGGGTAAGCAGGTGAGTTGGGAGGGGGGATATTTCTGGTACCTGAACTACTGTGTTTAGACTGCCATCCTTTTACAAAGAGCAATTTGAAAATAAGTTGGTTTCACTTGGAGGCTCTGTTATCACTGAGGACTGCAACTAGTACTCCCTAGTGTCCAAGGATTCGACCTGGCTCAAGGAGAGCAGTGAAACTCCTGTAAGGCCAAGTGTTGGGTGTATGCCTTGTCCGTGGCCTAGCTCGAACGATGTATGAGCATTCTGCTAACCCTGATAGGTAGTAGTCTTACCTTGGCTGATTATACTATGAGCGTATCTTATAAACTACACCATATCGTAACTAAGCATGGTGTTCTTGTTAACATTTAGGGTTAGTACATAACATCTTCGAATGATTATAATTGAACATAAGTGAATATTTTTTACCGTCAACATAGTTTTTTTTATTGGCAAAGCTTTGTAATGGTCAATGCCTGAGTGTCTATTTTCTTAGCGAGGTTGAAGTTTAATATCTTATCAAAGTTTTAAAGACATTTCTAATATTTAACTTCTAATTCTTCTGTTTGTAAGATGCCGTTCCTCCTGTTTGTAAGATGCACTCTCTTTGCAGGGTACACGCCGCTATGCGAGGCGGTGTGGCAAAAGGCGGTGCTGATCGGCAAGATGTTGCTGGATGCTGGCGCGAAGGTGACCCAATCTCATCACCTGCTGCACTACGCTGTGATGCACCGTCATCGAGACATGGTGGAACTGCTCCTGAGGGCAGGCTCTATTGTGAACCTACGAGATGACAGTGGAAATACGCCGCTCATCCTCGCCGCCAGTGTTACCAATATACACATCGCTGAGCTCCTACTCAACAGTGGTCAGTAACAACTTGGATTTGCAATAAACGTATACTTAAGAGCATATATATATATATATGTCGTTTCCAACCCTTTGTGGGGTTCAATCCTAATTATACTCTCTGAAACCATCACAACCCCTCAATAACTCTCAATTGTTTGATTCTTAGTTTTTAATTTTTTTTACAATGTCTTACTACCCATCTGGGCCTTCCAAGTTTAAAAATACTTGTGGGGTAGGTAAAATTGAGAGGAAATGTACCTTTATTTGCATGGAGGGAGATTAGGAAACATTACCCCCAGGTTATTGTGAACTATTTTTATATTTATGGAATATAATATTTAATTAAATAAATGTAATACAATTCTAGGAAATGAAGCACAGATATAAATTAGTTTTAAAAAAACCCACATATTTACAAACACTTTAATATTTCGATGCCGCATGGTATTTTCCTCAGGAGGTAAAATATTCAACAGAAAGTATGCTTCAGGGGTGCCAACTTTGTTTTTAAAGGATGAAAGCTTCTCGGGGGGGATTAAAAATTCCCTAGAGATTCTGGTATTGTTCTATATTGGAAGATTTGTCCCACTTACGAAGATGAGAACTGGCACATTGATGGATCACAAAGTCTAGAATACCACCCAACCTAAATATTAGTTAACTCTTCCATATGTAAGCCCTGCCGCATTATATGCACAGTTTATTGCCTACCTCGCAAGGGAACGGCATTATAATTATTGTGAATCAATCTCTAAATATTGAGTTTACTTTGTATAGTAAAGATATTCATTGTTAATGTTCATTGACCTTAATAATTGTAATGAAACATGTTGTTCGGAGGTTTATTATAGTATAAACTAATTTTATTAAAATCTATTTAACTTAAAATAAATTGTATATTTAAAATAATAGAATGTTTAACTATTATTTTCCAAGTGTATTTAGAGCATCATTGCCGTGCTCCAAATATAGCCCCATAATCTCCTTGCTAATTCAGACTCTCCTCTGCTTCTCGTAGGTGCAGGGGTGAACTACCCCAATGCACTCACTGGGAGCACACCGCTGCACCTGCTGGTGGAACACACGTTCGATGTCGCCCCGAGCTACGCGACCTTCAAGCAGATGTTCCATCTGTTCCGATCCCACGGCGCGAGCTTGAACGTCCGTACGTGCACCGGTGGTGACACACCCTTGTTCCGCGCGATGCTCATGAAGCGGTATCAGGCGGCAGCGCTGCTGATCTGCCACGGCACGGACGTTAACCTTTACGACGCAGACGCTTGCGTCGTGGACAATCTTTTCCTCGCGCGTAAGAGGAACCATTTCCCCCTCGCCCGGATGTTGGTGTTTGCGGGTTTCGATCTCCAGCACTACACTCCAGACCTGCCCCCCCTGTCGGAAGTCCCACAAGCGGACGTGGATCCACTGACAGGGTGGCTGTTGTACATGAAACACAATCCGATGAGACTCACAGATCTCTGCCGGTTAGTCGTACGGCGGCAGTTCGGGGAGAACGTTTACAAGATGGTGGATAGTTTGTATTTGCCTCGGTTGTTAAAAAGTTACCTCTTGCTGAAAGATATCGACGTAAATGAAGACATCGTTTCCTCCAAATGTAAATGTGAATGATTTGGATTAATGAATTTGGTTCAGCAGGACATGCTGCGCACAAAGTTTAGCAAATTAGATGTTTAGCGTTCCATTTATAAATAAATTTTATTTATAGAATATTTGAAAAATAATTTAATAAGTGTTGATAACATGTGGGTGTTATTCTTTCCCAAAGAAACAAAAGTAACAATATTTAATTATTGTAAATATACTAAAAGTTTCAGGAAATAATGTTGGGGAACATAAAGGACACGCACATCATTGCATTCTCAATTAAAACAGAAACGCAACTCGCACTTTACACTGCTGCCAATTAAAGATCAATTCCTATTTCCCAGTTCCATTCGTTCGGAATCTGGCAAGAGCTTGTTAGGAACAAGCAAAACATTTCTTTAATTCATTACATATTTGTGAATGGGTGGAGAAAGTTAAATATTGAATGAAATATAAAAACTTTTTTTTTTACTTCATGGTTTTTGTTCAAAAATGTGATAATTTTCATAAAGCCAAACCCTTGTAATATTTAGTGGTCGTATAAGGAATGGAATCCTTGAGGTTGTTTGAGATAAAAATTTCTTTTTGTCTAATTTTAATCTGTTTAAAGCTCTAATACTGTTTATTAGTGGCTCTGCCCAACATAATTATGGTAAAAAACTTAACTAAACCGCAGACCATTGATTTAATTGAATGTATGAATGTTGTAAATGAGTGCATTTTAGCAACAACAAAAAATGCTGACATTTATTTACTATTGATAATTTCTACTATTTTGTTTTATTACTATTTCACCCGCTTCGGTGGCCACATGGTCTAATGCGCTACTCTGGTGTTAGACTAGATTGCCAAAGACGGGGAGATTGGGGTTTGATCCCTGCCGGGGTGCAATAAAAGTGGTTTTTTACTGAATGGTTTTCCACACTCTGGCGTATTTCCTTTGAATTAAACCTTCCTTATCCCTAACACATTAGCGTAATCAGTACATAAGCGTACAACCCGGATGGGTAGTAAGACGTGGTACTAGAAAAAAAACTACATTTCCTTTTATGTTCATAACTATTTACAAGATTCAAATTTGAGATTACAAAGCCGAATTTTCATTTTAACTCTTGAAACTCGTGAGATCAACCCTTCTCTAGTTATAATAAATAGTTAGTGTAGCACTTGAACTTATTATTAGTGTAAGATGTTAGGCTGTGATTGTTAGATAAATAGAATAGATACCTTAATATTAGTTTGATTTTTTTTTCTACGCATATTTTCAATAAACCATGACTGCAATATGAAGTACAATTATTTTTGAAAAATTTTGATCAAAAATCTTGTAACCTATATTGACTTTTTATCTTTTAGCGTAGGTGATTCAAACGGATTTTTAAAATTATTTATTTAACATTAATGATAGTCTGTGTTATTTTAACATTTTCTCTCACAAGCACAAAGAGCTTTTTTTTTAAAAATCAAAATCAGAAAATGTCCATAATATGATTAATATTTGGACCCCTCTTAAGGGGACGTTCAAGTATTATGTAAGCACCTTAGGGGAGAAGGGAGGGGTTGGGGGGTGAGAACAAGATGGAGAGAGCCGGGCAAGAATGGTGAAGTGATCCCAAATGGACATGGAATAAAAACAGTTTTGAGACGTGGATTAAAGGGTCTTGTTCATCAGATTAAAAGTGGTTTAGAGTTTTTTTTAATAATTTCAATTTAATTAAAAAAAATTTTTTTTTAAATTTTAAAACATTTTTAATTTTACTTGTTTAGTACAATACATTTAAATTCATTTTAAAACAGTTTTTATTGTGAATATTTATCACCAATTACACTTTTATGTTAATAATTCCTTACGAATTTATAAATTGCTTAAAAAAATAATGGTTCCCATGAAAAAAATTAATAAAAAGTAGTCTACGAATATAAAGTAAGCAAGAAAGAGCAAGGGTCGAGTGTTTGCTTACACAGGGGATAAGGGGGGGCCAAAAATGCCCAAAAAGATGCTTATGTAATACTTGAGCGCCCCACATGTAGGCTGTAAATAAGTGCAAATATTGAATATAGATCTACCAATTTTTATAGTAATAAGTATATTTATGACAAGTTTACTTGTTGATGAAAACTATATATCTTAAAAGAAATGGTATATTTACAAATAAATCGATGATTAAAAACTAAATAACTCATAGAATTATTGTTTTTCTATATTTCTAGAAGGTTTCATGTAACCGTGCTGATTGATAATCTCTCCCCTTGTTCTATAAATATCTATTTAGTAAAATGCCTCCTCTTTTACTCTCGTTCATTCCGCACACATTTGTTATCTGGTTCTTTCCTTTTTCATCCTCATTACATGCCCATACCATCCTACCCTTGCTTCCTCTACTATCTCATATACTCCAACATCCTCATTACATGTCCATACCATCTCAGTCTTGCTTCCTCTACTATCTCATGTACTCCAACATCCTCATTACATGTCCATACCATCTCAGTCTTACTTCCTCTACTATCTCATGTACTACAACATCCTCATTACATGCCCATACCATCTCAGTCTTGCTTCCTCTACTATCTCCTGTACTCCAACATCCTCATTACATGACCATACCACCTCAGTCTTGCTTCCTCTACTATTTGAAGTAGGTAACTAATTAAAATCAAATAAATGTTATTGTATTTATAAGATAATTTGTTACATTAAATTATGAAAACCTGTTCTGATTTTCTCCACCCTTCCTATACATTTATAAAAGTTAAACTAACATTGTTAAAATATTTCCAAAACAAACTTTTTTTTTTTGCTTCATAATTGTTTAATCAGTTGTCAATTTGGAAGGTGTCAATAAAATTCTGTTCTTTTGACAGAACACTACTATTGTTTAGTTATTGCCATCATTCGTGTGTGTGTATATACTTTATGGAAAACCTCTTTTCACTTTTTGAGGTACATTTTACTATATTTTTGGAAGAAGGTACAGGAAAGGAAAAAAAACACAATATGGCTTTGATAATCAAAAGCACACAATATTTTACACTGCTGCCTCTGGCCAAAGAGATAATGGCTGCTTCATGAAGAAAATCGATGATTACCGTCCAATTCCCTGACCTAGATTTCATTCTTTTGGAACTCATCAGAAAAGAGTCTGAAATGTGCACCACAACTTGTTCCAATAAAATTTAATTAAACCTAGGTAGAAGGATTAGGCTGTAATGAACTTTCTTCATCCAATGGCGGCAGTGTAAAGCGTGAACTGTGTCCTTTTAATTTTAAAATTATAGTGTTTTTATTCTTTTTTATTTGATATTATTCATGTGTGTGTTGACTAGAAAGCCAACCATGGTTTGTGGCCACAGCTTAACTTAAAAAGGAAAAAAAAAAAGAAAGTTTTCTCTCGAGGTAGTTTGATAAATTTTCTTCCAATCTATTTATTTCCTATTTCTTAGTTTTTCACATTTTATACATTCACACACATGCAGTTGTGATAGAACCAGGAGGCATGACCCCCCTATCAGTCCTCTACAACGCCCTCACCCTCTAGTAGAATTATATCACTCCTCTGAAATCTCATATATGAAGAAGAAAAATGGCATTGCATGAAACTATAAATAGCTTTTGGAGGCATACCATTTTAAACCATTTGCCGGAAGGTCCCATGGCCCTTATTTGACTTGGGGGGAGGTTGAGGCCCCCTCAAAAGCCTTTAAATTTACACCCCGTCTCTTTGTCTCAGGGGCAATCTAGTCTACATACAAGAATGATACATTAAACCAGGCAGCCACCAATTCATGTAGCAGCTTAATGTAAATTTTGGTTAAGTGAGAGAGACTAAAATGTATCTTGAACATTCAAGAGATTTGAAAAAAAATTAAACTACCCTAATAAATTTACCAACTAAACCAATAATTTATTATTTTTAATAATACCCTATAGACCCAAAAATAGGTAGCACTTTTTCCCCAAAAACAGTCTTCATTAAGAAATGTTTTGGCCTAGATATTGTCTTTTGGTTTCAAACTTTGACATTATAAAATTAAGTCTCACACGTCCTTAATATATTTTCTTAAATATACATAAATTATATTTTTGTATTTTCAAAGCAAGTTTTTTCATCTTGTTCTAATGCTTAAATATTTTTTCATATTCTCGCCTCGAACCAAAAAAGTGGTTCTTACACATCCCTAATAAATTTGTAAAAAAAAAGGGTGTTTGCTGGAAGAAAAAAAATAATCCCCCTTTCCAAATAGTTTTGATAACGCTTTATTTCAAAATCATCGTCTCTACAGTACAGATAGTTAGAAAAATACACATTACCAGTGCAAAGTAACACACTTCACAACGACGAGGTAGGGACTACAACATTTCAGAAGCCAATTTGTCCGTACTAGCACTGAGATTTCTGAACTTTCTCGGTTCACGGCACCCTTAGTGTCTTTATAATCTTTCACAGCGCATCTTAGAACAAAATAAATGCCTTACAGTTCCGTTTATTGGGTAGTTAGTTCCCGCGGCACAGTTTGGAAAGCGCTGGGCAGCAAATAACCACTTATTATCAATAGCACAATTTTAGAATGCAGTACAGTTACATTAGGAGCAATTATAATAGTACCAGCGGTAGCATAGCCGTCAAATAAGTTTAAAAGATACCCAGTCAAAAAGAATGGGTTAATTATTCCAAGATTTCCGTTTAATAATGTTTATATTTTGTTTGGCACTTCAACATAATTAAAATAATTTTTTTCAAGTCCCCTAAATATGAGATACTACAAGAAAATTAATTACCAAGAGAACCTGATTTGTGGTAAATAAAATGATTGGGTTTCACTAAATAAAAAGTTCTATTTTGGTATTAAAAGTTGGTAAATGCCCAATCGCCTGGAAATGTTAAAAATTTCAACTCAAATTTAAGTGGTGTGGTACTATCGATAGATTAATTATGGCTAAATTTATCTTTCTTAAATTTAAAATATTTGTCTTTGGACACCAAATTACTGTAATAATAGCCAGATCAAACATTTCTTTACCGATGGTCTTTGATTAAGGGAAATACATTTTCTAAAATGAGAATTTTGATCACAGGAATATTAAGATTTTTTTTTTGTAAGAATGCAGTTAGAACTATTTTTTTCTGGTATTTAATGAAAAAATAAAAGGCAAATAAAAATGAGGTTTGCTACTTTGTAAAAATAATTATAGTTTTTTATATCGCTAATTCTTATCAAAACCAACCTAACTAAATTTCGGTGTGTCTACTCATCAAATGCTAACACTGAAAATTTATCCGAAAGAATGAAAACATGTGGGCTAGATGGGTAGTTATTTTAATATCACAAAATGGGGCTCAAGTTAATCTTTTATATAAATATATATGGCAGCTTCTATGGAGCATTTTAACAGTGACTAGTGATTAAATGAAGTCTCTAATGTAAGCAAATAAATTCAGATGTCAGCGTAAAATAATATAGTATGCTTTCTTTTTTCTCTACTAACCTTTTCCTTTAACTATAAGTAGTGGACAATTTAAAAATTAAAGTGTAGACAAAAACCTTATTTTCGACTTTGGCTTCGCTTTGACTTATTTAAAAGGTGACCTTAACACACCACCATTAGATTAGACCTTGAGAGATGAAGTAATTTTGTTTGCTTCGGAAATGTTGGGTAAGTCCCTGAAACCTCGTCGTTGTTACAATGAAACGAAACTATAATCACAAAGTTTAAAACTTAATTCATAGGCTACACAACACACCTTACAGTAGTGCTATAGTTTAACAAGGCTATCGATAGTTATATATCAAGGGGTTTCCAACTGCCCTTTAATTATATCGGAAAAGTTATCGAATGTAGTAAGATTAATGTTTTTAGTCGAGAAACAGAAAGTTTTGATTTGTGAGGGGGAACAATCCATAAAAGCTCCAACTGATGTACATGTTTAATTTATTCCTAAGCCTGGGTTTATATTTATTCATAATGCATTTCGAATAGTGCATAGAACACAGTGCACAAGATGTTGAAATAATTTTATTTTTAATGCATAATGAGTGCAAGTTGGTTTAACTTTAACTTCCTATATGGTATGCATGTAGTGTCATAGAGATAATCATTGGACTTGAAACGTACCAGCCAATGAGAATGCGAGGAGAGGATAATCCAATTAAATGCTAGTATAAAAGCTGACAAAAATAATCTTCATTTTTGAAATGCCTTGTGGTAGCCATGCTTATTATTCACAAATTTTCTTTGATTTAACGTCATGGACTAAGAATGTCTATATAAGTGAAAATAAAGGAGAAATATTACATGTTTGATTCTGTTACTGAGAAGTATATCTACTATAATATTCATGACAGTAATAAAATTGAAACCAAATAAAAATTAATTTGATTTAATAGTATGACAAAACTTAAATTTAGTTAAATTCGTGTTTCAAAAGATAAAGTTTAACAAACTTTTTTTTCTTTCAATGAAACGTTTTATTGAAGTATTTTTAGAGACATTATCTAGTAGTGAAAAGGGGATAGGCCATTTTATACTAATAAAATACTGTCAATTAAAGTAAGAGGTTATAACGCTACGTTTCATTATACACTGATTTATTTTTCTTATGAATTGTGCACTGTAATCTATGCACTATTTACTATTAGTTATGAATGAATATAAACCCTGCCTTAGATCTGCTGTATTATATTGATGTATCAAAGATAAATAATTTTAGTCAGAAATTACCACATCTTATTTTATTCATAATTAAATACCTGTTCTTGTCTGTGCTCTATTCGACACAAATCAGCCGATTATGGCGCAAATTGCTACTAGACTCTTGGATTGAATTATGGCCCTCGGGTACTTTTAAGTTGGACACCCCTGTTATAGATAAATATCATTTATGACGAGTTTTCTAAGCTTAGTGCATTGCGCTAGAATAAAATGACACTATAATTATCACCACTCTTAAATATTAATAGTCCTAAGCAACTGCAATAATCCAAAAGATTAATTCAATATTAGGAGAAACACTTTATATTTTTCATATTTATGACTTTGACATTTATTTACCAGAAAACTAATCAAGATTTGGTTTGCCAAAAAAAAAAACACTGTCTTTAACACACATTTTAACTTTATTTTTCAATATTGCTTTTATTAAGATTTGAAGGTATAAATTATTCTATACTTGTAGCATACATGTGTCTGCTTGCTCACTCAAAGTTATTTTTGGCACAGGTAAAGCAAACAATTTATCAAAAGGTTATAATTAGACACCAGATCTTGATTTTACTTTGATCAAATGTTTGACATAATGTTGTTCTATTGTAAAGATTCCTAAACAAATAAATAATTAATAATTTCACACTCCATTACCTGAGAAATTTATCCCAAAGAAAAGTGCCTGCTCACTCTCAAGATAAATGTGTGTGCCAATGGACCAATCATCAGCACAAAAATAAAAACACTGAAATGTGTTAAGTTATTCAATTATTTTTTAAATTAAATAAAAAATACTTTTGTTAAAACTTACTTTTTAGAGCAAATTTGTATTTAATGGACATAATTTTACATATATTCTGATACATTAAAATCATCATTTAATGCAGATTTTTTTTGTCAGTTCACAGGTAATAATTTAAATATGTGTTTGATGTTTGAAAAATGACAGGAATCAAACCTGGGACATTATATATATATATATATATATATATCAAATCTATATTTGTTCAAATTAACGGACAAACCTATGTTGTGGTGCCTGATTAACCTTTAACATGGGAGTAAAAAATTGAAATCTGTTTTTAAATACATAAGCCTGATTTTGCAAAAAAAAAAATTTTTTTAAATTGAATTGTCTTTTAGGTGGGATTGAAGTAAGGTTAAAATGTTTTAGCAGTTTTTATATAAAAATTTTATTTTGTCTAAAATGAATCAATTATTATTGCTCCAGTAAAAACCCAAAGAGTTTAATTTTCTCCACACGTTGATATCAACAGTTGTTGAATATCTGTCACGGGTATAGAGGCAATAAATCAAAAACTAATTGAAGATAAAAAGCTTCTTTACACTGGACAGTGTTTTAACGGGTCTATTAAAGGAAACATCACTAGGATTGTACTATCACATTAATCCTTAATTTGCTTCCAATCCACAACAAAACATCAATCAAATGCAAACTATACACAAATATCATAAGCAAAATAAATACATAATGAAAATATGACATAATTTGTGAAAATTATTAATTCCTTACAATGGTTTTCACTAAATTCATTAATAAAGATAGGACAGTTGTTGCTTTCGTCAATCCTGATTTTTAAACTTTAATTTATAACCCTTGAGTTCATATTTTTAATATAAATAAAGTATAAAGGCGTGTTTTCTCTAAATTGTCTAGATTAAACAATAAAAGAACATTTTTAAAGAAAAGCTTTGGCTACCAAAGGTATTAATTTCTTCAGGTGAAATGTTGTTGACACTAGTACAACTATGAACTACAGTTTACTCTCTGAACATGAAGAAGCTGCCTGTGCTAGTGAAAGCTTCTCTTTAAAATTGTGTTTATTAGTGTTTTATCTAATGAAGTTTGTGAGACCAAGGATTACATGAGATAGTAGAGGAAGCAAGACTGAGATGGTATGGACATGTAATGAGGATGTTGGAGTACATGAGATAGTAGAGGAAGCAAGACTGAGATGGTATGGACATGTAATGAGGATGTTGGAGTACATGAGATAGTAGAGGAAGCAAGACTGAGATGGTATGGACAGGTAATGAGGATGTTGGAGTACATGAGATAGTAGAGGAAGCAAGACTGAGATGGTATGGACATGGAAGATGTATACAGAAGAGATCCCAAGGAGAATGACGGAGATGAAGCATGTAGAAAAAAAATTACTAGGAAGGCCAAATAAATGAGGAAACGAGCAGATAACACCAAGTGTGCAAGTGAGAGGAAAAGAACGGAAGTTAATAAAGGTGGAATGACAGACATAATATATGGAGGCATTTCACTAAAGTGATGTGATCACAGGCTACTCCAGCATCACTAATGTAAGTACGGTGACTATCCCTCCTAAAGTGAACCGTTATTTTGCCACCTAGTGCTCTATTCTAAATAATATTTATTTAAAAACAAACTTGCAACAACTTGAAATGTGACTGAGATGTTTTTATTGCGCCAATCAGATGCTTAAAAACATTTAATACAACGGTCGTGTATAATGCTACAATGAGATTTATTAGAAAGATGTATAGATAATATTTTATCCATAAATTCTAAACAAAGGCATCAAGGAATCAAATTTTATATCACTTGCATATATTACATATACATATACTTAACAGAATAAATAATATATACTAAACTAAACCTACCACTAACACTATTATCAAAGCGATTATAATACAGTATCGGCCCAAATATAGTGCAATGTTTTTCTCCTAAAAATGTTCTTCCGAAAAGTGTACTCACAGCTAAACATTTTTCACAGGAAAAATAAAAATATCCTAGAGAGTTATATTTTATAGCAGCCTCCTGGAGCAAATATAATAATAAACTTAAGGTCAAAACAAAGAGAGAGGATTTCTACCCTTCAGTAGGTCAGTGTTAGTGGGTGCAGGCATCTGTGCCGTGTCACTGATATTAGTGCAGACCCACAAGTGAGTGATTGTGTTGGAAATAAGTCTTCCTCTGCGTCTCAAGTAAACAAGGGAAGATGAAGCTACAACATGAATTCTAAACTAAGAGCAATACTCGAATAACAACAAACAAATAACTTACAGGCTGTTAACAAGTTTGCCATTTCCAAGGCTAATAAACAACTTTGGAGCAAAAAAGGAAGAAAAGTTTTTGGAGTGTCAGCACATCTAGAATTTAATTCATAGGGCCTTATGGATGTGTGTCAATTTTTTTTTTTTAAGTTTTTGCCTTGCGAGATCTTTTATTAATCATGTAGAGCCCCTTCAAAATTTTAGGGTCATATTATGTACGGGGCCGTACTATATTTGAGCCAATATGGAAAATTAAATTATAAATAAAATTAAAAACCAGTAAATTAAATAGTGTAGTACATTTTCATGATAATCGAGCACAGGGTCCTTAACCAAATTCTTTTTTTTTTTAATCTATGTATATCAGTATAAAAACAAATTCATGAAATAATGCAAATATTATAAACAAGTAAAGAGTGAAACACCGGTATATTAAGACACATAGAAATTAATCAGTTTTGATTCAATGCCAAGGTGAATCATTACTTTTGAATTCATGCTACAAATGTAATCTAAAAAAGTCAAAACATGTATTATAGTTGCTGAATTAGAATATATGGGTCAAAATGAATAATGTGAAATACTTCCAAAGCTAAATCAAAGTTTGAAAAAATATTTTATGTTCCATAGCTAAATAATTTTAGGTATTAGATATTTTAAAAATGTTAAATTGCAAACATAGTTAACATATTCCATACAAATATTATGATAAATCAAGTTATCCATCACAGTAAGTAGTTGAATTTATATTTTGGTCATTTTAATATTAATTTGTAATACACATAGGAGCACAAAATGCCAAAAATTTATAATAAACGTGAATGTTAACTTTAAATATCTTTATTGGCAAAGCTTCGTAATTATCAAAACCAGAAGCTCAATTTCGAATCAAAGTCTAATGCCAGGATTTTGATCAACTTTACTTACTGTTCATTTAATGTAATGTAACATAAAGGATCTCCTTGTGTTTTTAAATGGAAGCCATAACAATGAGGTTACCTCAACATTTCCTTAAGTGTTTTCCAGTTATGCAAACTCTGAGTCGTGGCCTCTTGTTAGACTCTATTTTGTACATCCAGTAAAGCTTCTATTGCAAGTAATTGCAGCCTGATTAGACTTGAATGATTGGTTTTCATTTAAATAAACAATTTGTTTTAGATTAGTCCATATTCATGTGTTTCCCTCGAGTTCCTTCCTCAAGGTGGGGGATTCAAGGAACGGAAGAAAAGGGCAGTGTTTTTTTATGGTTTTTATATCAAAAATTCTTTTTGGTCGAAATAAATCAAATATTGCCTTAGTACAAACATTAAGTTTAATTTTCTCCACATGGTGATATCAACAATTTGTTGAATATCCGTCAAGGATGTCCTGGAATTTAATGACACCTTTTTCTCTTAATTTAAAAAGTTTCTCATCTAATGCCGCTATGCTCATGACAGATATTCAACAACTGTTGATATCACCATGTATAGAAAATCTTACTCTATTTCTACTTGAAAAAATATTCAATTTATTTTTGCTAAAAAAAGTTTTGCTATATAAACTGCAAAAACACCAGTCTTTTCCCGCGTTCCTTACATCCTGAAGTTATGTGAATCCTGATCACACGCTAGTTAAGTAAACATTACAGGGACATTAAGTTGATCGTAATCCTAACCTAAGTTAACGAAGCTCTGCACTACCCTATGATAATCTAATGTAAAATTGAAAAGGCAGGAGTACTAACCTTTCACTTTCCAATGATTGAGTCTAAGTCTCTGTTCTATTCAAACAGGTGTTCTATGTGAAGATATTACCAATTGAAAGAATGGCTACTGCAATAATTTTTAATTAGGCCGGCAGTTTTTAAAGTCATATTTTATTTATCTTGGCATCTTCTTATACCTCATTTCAAACAAACTTTGTCAGAAAAATGAGTTTGTCCCGAATATTTTAAGATAGAAAAAAACTGTTTGCATATTTGTGAATTTCAGTTGTTACAAGGAAAGAATGTTTAGATAAGTTAGAATTTCCTCTTGTAATTACAATTTTGTCTTTACAACCCCCAACCCCAAAAGTAGATCAAAATATGCACAATTTTTTGGACAATATTTTCATAAGGTGATGAGAAATATTAATGTTAATAACTTACAAACAATCTAAAGTTCTAAAATACATTTCTATTTGCATAAATGATGAGAGAATCATAACATTCACACAATTAAAGAGAAAAAAAAAATGTTGAAAATACTAGAAATGTCTTTAAGTTTACAACAAAAGGTATTTTAAGTTGATAAAATTCACAACTGTTCATGTATGTTTAGATATAAGATATGTTGAAAAATTAAGTAATGTATTGCTATATTAAAACACATAAAGCTACAAATTATGCCGTGACTAACTAAATACAGAACAACCACCAAATTCTTGAAGGGAAAGGGTTATTTATTACTTTTTGATGTTTATCTGAAATTACATTTTTCACTCATATTTAGAGCTAGACTTATGTGTGCAGGATATCACATTTTTGATTAGAAGCAAAGTCAAATCATATAATATGAAATATTCTCAAAACTGAATTGAGGTTTGAATATTTGAATGCTAGGGTTTATAAATGATATATAGTGAATAGTGTACAATACATAAAGTTGGTTTAACTTTAACTTCCTAAACGTTATGCACGGAGTGTAGTATACATAAGCATTGGCCTTGAAACATATCAACCAATGAGCATGTTAGGAGATGATATAGCCAATTAAAGGCCAGTATATGAACGACGAAAATAATTAGCTTCTGAATTCACGTTTATGTTTGAAATACCTTGTGGTAACCATACCTGTTTGTTATTCACAAATTTTCTTTGATTTAACGTCAATGATTATGATTTTATATATGATTGAACTAAAGGGGAAATATTACATTTTTGATTCTGTTACTGAGAAGTGGGCCTACTATAATATTCATGACGGTAATAAAATCAAAACAGTACAGACAAAACTTAAATTTAGTTCAATTCAAACTTCAAAAGATACAGTTTAATTAACAATGTTTTTCGAATGAACCCTTTATTGAAGTATTTTCGCTGACATCTAGTAGTGAAAAGAGGTTAGGCCATTTTCTATTAATAAAAGACAATCCACTTAAGTCGTTAAACACTATGTTTCTTTATAAAACCGATGTATTTGTCTTATGAATTTGCACTGTATACTATACACTTTTTATTATTAGCTATGCGCCATGAATGAATATAAACCCAGCCTTACAAACAAATATTTATAATAACTACACATTGTGCTAATCAAGTCAAATTAAAATTGACATTACCTAACTTGATTTCATGTCGATTAGACTAATATAAACATAATGTAAGTCTTATGGAGGTAAATTTAGTTTACAATAGAAATAAGTCAATATATATTTTATATCAAATGAGGTAATATAAAGCTAAGATTGTATAATTTTATGTCAAACAATGCTACTATCTATAAATATAACATGGAAGCAGTGGTTTATAACCTTTCAAAGGGTTGACCCCAAATTTTTTCTTTGAGACCCCTCGAGAACCTACAAGCATTCATATCCTAGTTTTTAAATTATTTCTTCCACTGAATCTTACTACCCATCAGGCTGATCAGCATTTAATTACACTTGTGGGGTAGGTATAATTTAGAGGAAATGTACCCTTATTTGTTTGGAGGGGAAAACGGGGAGAGGGGGGAGGAAAAATTCCCCACAATACCTGTGGTCGGAGTTTAATCTTGACCGCAACACTGACAAACCAAATGAGCTTGAATTTAAGCCTGTGTGCTTGATTCAATTATTATAAATATGTTTAAGTACATAGTGATTATACAAATGTGATTAAGATGTCTAAAAAGAAAATCAACAAGCCTGGCGGGTATTTTGTTAAGTTATGTTGGCAGCGAAACTTGCCTGAACACGAGGCTGTTACAGCAAACTGTGTCAGAACGCAACCGTCAGGGTTTAGTAAACAAAAGGAACCTAAACAGTAAAATAACCGTTTTTTTTTACCATTTTACCATTTTTATTTGTATTATGCAACTTCCTATAATCATTATTAATATTTTATTAACTAAACATAAGGCTATGATTTACACAGTCATTGGGATCCCACCCGAAACATACCATAACAAACCCCAGGTTGGAAAACCACTGCATTCAAGTCAACAAATATAGTAATCATTTAGATTTTTTTATGCCAATGTATCTGACAGTTAAAATAATAACAGAAAAATAAAGTTGTTTTACAAGGAAGAATGTATAGGAAAGAGGGATGGAAACATATAAAAGGAACAGACACAATATGGCTTTTACAATGAAAAGAAGAACACAGTTCACACTTTACACTGCTGCCACTGGGCAAAGAGGTAATGGCTGCCTCTTGAAGAAAATCAATTATTACCATCAAATCCCCTGACCTAGGTTTCATTCTATCGAAACTCATATGGAGGGAGTGTTTAACACAACTTGCTAAAAGAGGCAACCAATAAACAGAAAAAGGATTAAAAAAAGGAAGTTAAGACCATGCAAAGCTTCCAAAATTTGAATCCGAATCTTAATCATGCTCAGAGTCTTAATCAATTTGAAATTTCAAATCTAAATATTTGTAATGTTCAAATCAGATCAGAAATTTCACGTACAAATGGGTCTCCAAAAGTGTAATCCAAAAGTAGAATTTTTTAATAATTTATATTAAATCTATTATTTGACTTGTGCATTGACATTATGAATTTCGTAGTTTTAAAAATTTATTAATCATTTGGAAACTGTTTTAATTACCTTATTTTCTTGAGTAAAAGTTCAAAGAAATATAACCTAGTCTAATAAATGATAAGATTTGATCAAATATTCTGTTTGAATTTGATATGAAACATTTACAGTTTAATATATTCAATTTGGATTAGATTCTAAATTGAAATTCTTCGATTTGCACAGGCTTAGAAAAAGTAGATTAGTAAAGTATAAAATTGAAAAAATAAATTTCTTACATTAATCGTGAAATTAAAAAAAAGGTTGGATCATTTCAATAACTCTCCTAGTTCCACGTTACTGCCCGCATAATGCAAGGGTAGGTTACCCCGCTTGTCCACTATGTCTTTAAGGACAGGCTCGACCTTCACAAGAGCCTCGGCGACCTCAATATGGCCTCCCGCTGCGGCCCTGTGAAGCGCGTTCTTCCCGTCGGCGTCGATAGAGCCGGCATCGGCTCCAGATTGGAGCAGCAGTTTCACGACTTGCAGTCTGCCCGCCGCGGCTGCTCGATGGAGGGGTGTGGCAGAGCCAGATCGTGTGGTGGCATTAACACTAGCGCCCGCACATATTAGGTGTTCACACATACCTGTGTGGCCCGCCCGGGCAGCATAGTGCAGGGCAGTGTAGCCAGCAGAGTCACGCATATCGACCGGGGTCTCTTTAGACAGGAGCTTTTCCACTCTCTCGATATCGTCGTGCTGGGCTGAAACACGAAGTCGCAAAAAGTCTTTTTTATTTTCCTGAATTGGTTATTCGATTGGTATTTCATGCATCATGTGAAGACCTTCCAATTTTCTCACATTATTTTACTATAGCCCTTAAATAGCATACACTTTATTCCCTTTAGAGATACAATAGTCTCGAGGTGCCGAGTTTTTGGTTATCCGAGGCCGCCTTGGTCTTGTTAAGCTCGAATACGGGGGACTTTAATGTAAGTCTATAATTATATCTATGGAAGGAGGTGCAGAAAAAAGTGAAGTTAAAAAATAGGGGCACAAAATAAAAACATGATAGGACTTGCACATTAAAAGTGGAGTTAATCAAAACCCCTCTGCATTAAAAGATTTTTCGAAATAAACATTGGATCATTTAAAACATAAAAGTAGATATTAAAAAATGAGCACATTGCATGAAAAAAAACCCTTCTCTTACGGACCACGTTTTACTCCCACCCATTCAGGACATCTGATTCTCACACTACTAATTAGTAACTAAGAGAGGGATGAGGACGGTGAAATTTAGAAGGAAAGTGACCGCAATCGTGTGGAAGGACAGTGGGAATATCCGCCCTCAGTAGAGCCAACCTTTTTTTTTAAAAAAAAAATGGCCTCCTCATTACCAACAACTAAGTTTATTGGTAGAGTGATACCGTACATCGTGTGAACACTGATGGAGTAAAAAATATTAATTTTTTTCAAGATTCGTATTTGTAAAATAGTGGATTCGACCCAATTCTAAATATGGCATGGTGTCTACTAAACTTGACCAATGAATTCCAGACTTTTTCCCTGATTTTTCCCAAAATTCCCGACTCAAAAGTATGTCACACCCTTCCATCCTCCACCCCAACGGTTTTGGTTAGTCTTTTTTATGAATAATAATAAGTTTTAAAATTTAAATAAACATGTTTTTTTATTTGTAATAACATAGTCTACTAGGAATTAGAAAAATTATAAAATATATTACACAGCTACAAACAGAAAATAGTTTGAATCCCATTGTAATTTACTGATTTAATAATTATTATATTTCATATTTTGAGTAAAACAACATTTTCCTGGATATTTTTTGTAATTTACCAAATTCCCGACTTATTCTCGTTTTTTCATGACCACTTCAAATTCCCAGCTAATTCCAGTTTTCCCAGATGGTAAGCACCCTAGGTTGGGGTCTCGTTTATTAAAAATGACGGTGAGCTTCTGGCGCTGTCGGTCTATGTAAACATTGAAAGCACTGCTTGCCAACTTTAAGGAAAATAAAACCTTATTTTATGTTTACAAATACCTTTTATATCACAAAACTAATACATTTTATAGTTTTGGCAGTATATTTGTTTGAGAAATGTATTCGTCGAGCGTGATTGTGAGTCTGTCCTCACCACGAGGACCAACTAGGATCCAACTCAAACTTAATTCTAAAACATTCAAATGGCATGAGGAATAAAAGATGGGGGGAGCTGTGCGGGGGCTAAAGGGCTGCATAAGATGTTAAGGCGTGTCTGCAGAAGAAAAATAAACAAAATTTGAAATGCCTTTCACTACCAGGGAGTATTTTGGCCAATGAAAAATAGAATATTATTCGATCCCAGTCAGGTGTACCGAGGGCGATTTTTCCTAAAAGGTTTCCCACACTTTCTCTCAATGAAAATGCTGGTACACTTCCTCTAAATTCACCCCTTCTCATTCCTAACCCTTTAGTGCAATTTGTAGTATCAGTTTTACACAGTCGTGTGTTTACGACTGGTCTAACGGGCCTTGATTTGCATTATTCAAGTGTTTCTTTGTTTAATTTAGCCTTTTTTTAAAAATATTTCTAAAATAACTAAATAAATTTTATATCACTAGAAATATTTGGATCAAGAATTTTAAAACCATAATATAAAAAACAAGCCTTGGAACATTTTTACTGACCCCACATCCAAAGCTGCGTGCCCAGCTCCCAGGGTTACCAACCACCACTGGTGAACCCTAGGAGTGTGGGAACCTTTGAAAACCTCGACTTCGATTCAAGAGTAAAATTATCCTCCTCACTTACCTGCAAACCAAATCCCTCTTTCAAAATCCAGTTCGTCGAGCGTCTGCTGGACAGATGACGAGGTAACAGGGCAGTTACACTCATGACTATGCTCGTGACTCATTGCGTCTGGGGGTGAAAAACAACATAAGGTTTTGAAATTTTCTTTTGGCAGACACTCAACCAAAAATATATGATTTTGTTGGCGATTATTCAAATCATTTGAGGGGTCCAAAAAATTATTATTGATTCAAGGTTACATTTTTCCTTCTTCCCATTTTGAATCAGATTTTTTTTAAAAAGCTATTATAATGATTACTAGTCAGACACCTTAGCTCAGTCGGTAGCGTGTCTGCCTACAGTCACACCATCCAGTCCCCGGCCGTTAATTTATCAATGTGAGAGGGTAAACCCACATTTCACCAAAGATACATTTTTCAGCTAAGCCAGGAACCAAACCTGGGACCTTTAACTCAATAGACAGACACGCTACCAACTGAGCTAAAATGTCGGATTTAACCTACAACCAATGTTTTATATATATAATTGTTAGGTGGATGGAAAACATATAAAAGGAACAAACACGATATGGCTTTTACAATTAAAATAAGAACACAGTTCACACTTTACACTGCAAATGTTTATGTTAATCCTTTTACACGTTTTTATCTAAGTGTATTATAATTTTTTTTTGATTGCCTTTTATCTCTTCCCCCCCCCC
>CABFWB010001706.1:0-36816 GCA_902151455.1 Timema bartmani | reverse complement strand
GAGCTCTAATGTCTACATGGATTTACATGGGGAGCTCTAATATCTACATGATGTTACATGGGGAGAGCTCTAATGTGTACATGGTGTTACATGGGGGAGCTCTAATGTCTACATGGTGTTACATGGGGTGAGCTCTAATGTCTACATGATGTTACATGGAGGGAGCTTTAATGTCTACATGGTGTTACATGGGGGTAGTTCTAATGTCTACATGGTGTTACATGGGGAGCTCTAATGTATTAATGTCACTAAAGCTTCCCCATGAAATAATAATAGCCATTCTTGATGTGAAAAGTTACGTAACACCGGTCAGTCGGTCGCTGAAGTTAAAGGAGGGTCTAAAAAAGGTAATAAAAAAAGTGTTGTAAACTAGGTCCATAGACCTGACCCATAGCCCATAGGGCTGACCCAGTTGGGGTAAGTGGAGAGGTCGTGGAATTCCCACATGTATTAGGGGGCCATACTAATCAAAGATTATTCTTATGTTTCAAAACCCAACTTTTCACTTGATTGTTTTTATTTGTGAATTTTAACTTTCTAGTACCCTGAGTCTCCTCAATTGTGCATTTTCATGTGAGTCAGTAAATGGATTCAGCAAGCCATTGTTTCTCAAACCATTGCGCGTTTATCACAATTTGGGATAAAGAACTTTCCATTCCTCCCATCACGGCTTTGTTTAGCTTACACAAGAGCTTTATTTTTGGAACGAGTATTTATACTTTACAACATAACAGTTGTTGGTGTTTTTATTATCTTATGAAGAGCTGGAAGTGGTACATGCATACGTAAGCGACGGCCCTGAGAGGGGTAAGCGAATGAAGAAAGTTTGTAAAATACTGGAATAAATTTTCTCAACAGGTAAAAAATAACTTATGAATTTATTTTTAGTGGATCTATTAGCTCTATTTTTACTACATATTTTGGTTACATCTATATGTATTAATTATTCTAATATATTAGGAGGGATGAAGGTTGAATTTAGAGAAAATTCACCCACATTTATATAATGGTAAAGTGGAAGAATGTTTAGGGAAAAAAAAACCTAAATACACCTGAAGAGGACTCAAACTCCTGATCTCCCAGTCATCGGCAGTCCAGTCTATTGCGAGAGTAGTACCTTAGATTATTCGTCCACTGAATTGGGTAAAAGCTGATTGATTTAACTTCAAAACTACTGATTTAGTAGATTATGTGGCTAGTAAGACAAGTCGTGCTTCGGGCAAAGTATCCTATTAACAATGCAGGGTAAACTCAGTGCTACCGTCGCCATTCATCGGCGCAAACAACAACAACAACAACAAAACACACAAACAAGATTCAAGAATTGAGCTAGGGCTCCTAGCAGGTCAGAGCGATAAGCGATGCAATGAACTCAGCCACACATAGCAAACGTACTCACGGTATGACAGTTTATCAGACTAAAGCTCACCACCTGGATTAAGAGCCTAAGATGTGTCAGGTGAAGTGAGTTGTGGTCCGACGCCTCTTTCAAAAACACAGCACTGGCATTCGTCTGGAATGGAGGGAAGAAATACGAGCTAGGTCAGGGACACCTACCAACAAAATTACTTTAAACCTCAACTAGAATAGGTAGATTTGTGAACAGTAGACCTCACTCCCTAAGTAGATTTTTTTTCCTTGGTGAATAAATTAGAAAGAAAACAAATGAATATTATATTCAATAGTTCATTATTTCCATTTTTAATAACCGTTGTTCATGCGGTTTAAGACACCATTCTCACACTTGTAAAAAAATATAATAATTAAATAGTGAATTTATCCTTCGGCCTAGGTTCAAAGTATTCCCCTGCCAAATTTGGTTAAAATTGGTTCGAGCAATCAACAGTAATTGTGGAACATGGCAGCAATTGTGAAACAAAGATAGACCTATGAAATGCCAAATTATCGAGTTAAAACAAGACCTTTTCTCTGCTTGTAGAAGTGAAAAACTAAATATTTATTAAGTAAACTTTGGAACTAAACACAAGTGATTAACAAAATGGTTTGTTTTCTTGATGTCACGCAATGTGATTAAGTTGCCGGTAATGATTCAGAACTAAGACATGGTCGAAAATTGTTGATTTCACAGTTGTGAATTAGAGATAGACTGTTGTGTTTGTTCTAGAATTAGGTTATTAAGTCTTGTGCTGATGTAATCAGTCGGTTCAGAAAATGTATGTTAAATAATACAGAAAATAAATTACTAANGGGGGGGGGGGGGAATCCCTCCCTCACCTGAGATATTAAAACAACTTTTGAAATTTAGGAGGTAAAATTATCGAACAATAAATAGAGAAGAAACATTTCTTTTTATCACCGCGTCTTAAAAACTGCATGGGTTATATGCTCGTGTACTAATTACTGTAGATGTTTTAGGATTGAGGAAGGTTAAATTTGGAGGAAGTATACCCGCATTAGTATGGAGGGAGATTGTAGGACCATCCTCAGTACACTCAACTGGTATTCGAAACACGATCTCCCCATCATCGACAGTTTATAAGCGGGTAACCCGACATTTTGTGTCGCGTGAAAATGTGTAAGATCTGATCTGTTGGAACACTCACTGCTTCTAGATTTTAAAAAGACACAAGACAAGACACACACACACAAAGTAATTCTAAACATAAATATCCACAGGCTAAGCTCACCATGTTTGCCACAATACAAAGAGAACTACCCAACTTATACAGCGAATGTCTTGAACCACATTAACAGTTCTACACACATGCCGAGGAGCCGGTTTGAAGTTTTCCGTCAGATTTCAATGCAATCACCAGTCTTAGTTTTGTTTCAAGTGAGAGTTACGGGTCCTATTACTTATCTTCCCAAAATATCTACAACAGTTGGTAGACATGGACTCCTAAATTATCTATCAACTGTTTAGACAATTCTATCTCTCGGGGCCAACTATGGAGATAAGAATTTATGGAAGAAACACATACAACATATTATATAACAAATTAAAATGCATTTCTTTAAGATAAATTAAAAAGAAATATATATTATGATTAAATGTCCTTTATAAATTAAAAAGAAATATATATTATGATTAAATGTCCTTTGAATGAGAAAAAAATTGTTTGATACCGTGTTTTAATAATTTAAAATGGTAATATACTAAAATAACATCCTATTCAAAGGAATAGATCAAAAAGGACTTGAGTATTAATTTAAAGCCGGGGCCGGCAACCTTTTTGGGGCCCGAATCAACTTTTACATTTACCAAAAGTCCCGCGATCACCTTTTATTTCCACACTCAACTTTTGATTAATTTTTTCTACACATCTTGTATTTATTCTTTAAAGTCAACATTTCCTTCAGTACATGTGTCATTGCCTTTATAGAAAATACATTAAAAAGAGAGTACACTCCATTTACCCTGAAAGGTGTCAGTCTTACCTTGATGGATTAAACTATGGCCGTATCTTATAAGCTGTACCACAGTGGAATAATGTCAGGTAAGCTTGTCTTTTCACGACAATATAGTTTTCTTATGCGATCGACAGAAAATTGCTGCGAGATTGACCTTTTTCCGACCCCTGGTTTAAAGAAATAATGTCACATATTGCCCATTTGATTCTTCCCACATTCTTTACTCCTTCCCTATGTGGCCTTTCTTATCTCAATTTCCACTTAATTTGTTTTTATCTTTCCTTATTTTTATCGATTTCAGTCAATGTAAATTATAATGTTAAAATGTCAAAAACCCGCATCAGTGGCTGCATGATCTAAGGTGTTACTCTCACAAATGACTGGACTGTCAATGACGGAGATGTCGGGGTTTTCTCTGATTTCCAGGTCACTAGACACCCTGTAAATAGGAGATTCGGATTCGTAAAATAGTTATTTTAAAACATCTCTAATAATTTTTGATGTCCGATGTGGCGGCCCTTACGATCAAACGAGTTTGAAACGCCCGACCTTGACCATTATTACCCTGAAGGGTATATTTCTACAACAAGGGTCGGCAAAAGGTCAATCTTGCAGTAATTTTCAACCAATCACATAAGAAAACTAGTGTAGTCAGTTGAGGTAAGACAGCTTACTTTTCAAGGTGAACAAAGTTTATATTTTGTTTTATCTATTTTCTATAAAGGCTGGGGCTTAAGTATTGGAGGAAAAATTTAATTTAAGGAATAAATATAAGATGTATAGAAAAAAAAAGTAGAGTAGTGAAACGAAGGATGATCGCAGGACCTTTGATAAATGTAAAAGTTGATTGGGGCTTAGAAAGGTCGATGACCCCTGTTCTACAATATACCTATTGTCTATTTGTGTCTGTCAAACTTTGATCTCCCATATATAAAACTTATAGCTTATAAAAAGTACATGTTGCCGTAAAGAAATACATTTTATAATACTACACATACCTAAAATATATCAGGGTGCATATCTTATACTGTAAACAAAAATATCTCTTGTTAGAAAGCAAATTAAAAAAAACCACTTCATGCAATGCTTTATGATAGGTAGTTATCAGTTCAATAAATAGCTAGGGGTAGAGTATGCAAGCTACTTCGTGCTTCGAAAACACATTCATTCAATTAACGACTTCACCTAATAATAAAACTTGAAAAAAAAATCTCACATTAAAATATAACGTGTTCACTAAAGTTTCCAAGCGTTTAAATCAAATTTTTGTTTGCCTTGTAATAAATTTTAAGATCATTTAATTAAATCGGGTGAAATACTATACAAATTCTGTATCTGGTGTGTGTTTTTCTGTTCTAGTTTAGGAAGGGGAAAAAAAAGCAATTTTTTACTATCTCAAACAAAAATAAAAAATGGCAGAATTTAGATAAAACAAACCCAGGCAACTGCATAATATTAAGATGACAACATTTGTCTGAAAAAACATTTACAGAGATGAGTAGTTGATCTTTGAAAAGGAATGTGTTATGGATTAATACATTTATTTTCCATCCACTGTTTCCAGCCTGTGGTCCGGGTCAGTTTTTTATTCAAATCATATATTTTCCCGCTGCCGGCTGGCTTGGCCTGTCTTAGCTCCATGTGCCTTTTAGTCTAACTTAAGACTTTTATTTAAATTATTTATCCTGATTCCTAGCATGTAGCTCGGGACCTAGATCTATGTCTTGAATTAAATTACATCTTTTAACTATGTTCTTTTCTTTAAATACAATAATAAATTTAGAATAACCACCTAAATCTTAAAGTCCTATTTGTCCTTTCCTATCCTAACCTACTAGTTGGTCCGCCCCGGGTATATTACGCCCCCGGTACCCTGCCCCGCTGTTGTCTAACTTAAGACTATGACAGGCACAACATCCAGTCACTGGCCTTTAATTTATCACTATGAAAGGGTAAACCCAAATTTCACCAATGATTCATTTTCGGCCACGCCGAGAATTGAACCTGTAACCCTTAGCTCAGTAGACAGACATGCTATCGACTGAGCTAAGCTGTTGGATAGATTAATTAATAATGTGTTCAATTCTTTTGATAGTTACAATATTAGTAACTAAACCTTGGTTTTTAAAGTGAGCCCACTTTCAATCGCCAACATTGAATGAAATTCACTAAAATTTTGTATTCTATAATTAATTAAATCTTTTATTTGATTAATAAATTATAAAGTTAATCTAAAGTTATCAAAAGCTTACAATGGTATTTATTTATGTTACTATTCTCTTTACATTTTTTTCTATATAATTATGAGTTTGATTAATTTTAATATATTATTTCATAGTAAATAAAGTCCCTCAATTTCCTTTTTTTATAATTAAAAAATGTATAATTATATTAAATATTATTTATTTTAGAATCCAAATTTGTGTGATTATAATTTTTTTCGCAAAATAAAAAATTCTATAAAATGTATTTTGCAATTATGATTTATAAATGTATCTATTACAAAAATTCAAATTGAAATATTTATTGCTCTATTTTACTCAAACTCAAAAAAAAGTTCAATGTTTTCATTCAAACTCGATTCAAACTGAAAAATTTCTTAGGTTAAACCACGTTTGAGTTTTTTTTTATCAAAGCTACTCAATGTGGTTTAACCTAAGAGATATGTTATGTTTTGGTGGAGCTGTAAAGTCACTTGGTTTGAGATTTGTCAAAGTGGGAATAAAAGAGGGGTGGTGGTAATTAAATCAATTGCCCAGGCTTGCCAAATTTATAGTACACGAGTAAAATGATCAACTACGACACAAGATAAAGTATTTCCTCTTACCGCTAAACAGCAAATAAAACTAAGATAAGGATTTATTTTATTTGAATATTACAAGAATTATGGAATAAAGTGAAGAGGAAATGGCATGCAAGGAGTCCCGTGGTTACTTACAGACTTGCTCTACTAGAGGGCAGCACTAGTGACCTGCACGAGGTCTACAGAGAACAAGAGACAAACAGCACGTCAGACAGAGAAACAATAAAGTACAGCTGCCGAGCCCGCTTTCAACTCGTTTAAACTTTATACAAAACAACATTTAGAATCTCCTTCATCAATTCTTCTAATTAGAAGCAAGTTTTTACAGGAACAAATTCGGATATAACAGATTTTTTTTTTAGTAAGGATGGAACCCTCTTTCTTTCTTTTTTCTTTTCTTTTTTTGCTATGCTACAGCGTCTTGCTACCCATTCACATTATAAGCTTAGGTATGTACTAATTACGCTAGGTTAAGGATGAAGAAGGTTGAATTTATAGGAATTGTACCCACATTTGCATGAAGAGTGGGAAATAATTTAGGAAAAACCACCCTCAGTACACCCGACTGGGATCGAACCCTTGTCTCCCCGTCATCGGCAGTATACTCTATTGCTAGAGTAGCGCTTTAAACCATGAGGCCACCTCCAATACAGGGACTGCTTATGATGGTTCAGCCCCAACATGATGATTGTAAAAAACAACCAGACCCCAGGTAGTTAATTTAACACTAACTGAATGCATTAAAGTTATAAAGAATGCACTTTAGTAATTTAAAAAAAAAATAGTTACTAGCTATTTACTATTATTTTGTCATATTACTATTTATTCTTATTTAATATTTTACGAGATCCAAATTTGAAATTTGAAGGTAAAATGAAGATTCATATTCGTAAAATAGTGTAGTCGACTCATTTCTAATTTTTAGTTGTAAGTTAGTCTTGAAACTATATATTTTAACGTTTCTATTGGACTAAAAGCAAATTTGTACTTAAATTCATGAGTAACAAACAAAAACGTTTATTTAATTGAATATATACAATTACTTTTACAAACTTGAAACTACAAAATAGTAATGTACAGAGCTTTAAAAGCTTTTACTTTTTTTGTGAGTATTTTTATTTAATTGGAATCGTTTTAAAATAAATTTCAACTTTGTTGATAATAAAGATTAACCCAAAAAATAAATGATACCTAAAATGAACATTTTCAATGTATTTAATTTCGTTTTTTTCTCTTATAATGAGCTCACGCTGTAACACAATGTTGAATTGAATGACAAATTGTCAATCTTCAAGTTTTATTAATTTTAATTAAAAATAGGTAACATCTAAGTAAATAGTCTAACAAATGGTGAGGGCTGAAAAAAAGGGTTTATTTTTTAGAGAAAGGCATAATGATGTCAGGATATTTCTAAACAAATCCTATATTTTAACAAAAATAATCAACAAATGTCATGAATTTGGTTAAAAGTGGGCTCAACCGATCACATATTTTAAAATTAACCTCTAACCAATATTAGTTTTATTCTATCTATGAAATATTATATAATAAATATGTTTTATTATCTTGTAAGGTTAGTATATTAGTAAGTAAAAGTTAGGCTATAGGCCTATTGTTAAGTTTAGTTTTTCTAACAGTATAGATAATGTTTCCAAAACAACATTCAATCTTGTATTTATGTTTCCTCTTTGATTAATAAGCCCAATCAAACCAATTTAGTGGTTAAAATGTGAAGAGTGATTTATTATTATTTGTTAAGCTTGTGTACGATTCTTCAACGTGCACATTTCAACAAAATGTAATTTCTTTACACAAGACATTAGCCACACAACGGAGGACAAAAGGAGTAGGATGCCACTCGTCCTTCATAAAGGAAAACATGTAGCACCAGTGGTTACACGCAGCAAGGACGGAAACTAAGCGTTGGAGGAAGGCGGCGGTGGGTGATCCACTCAAAAGCCCTCCCTGGGTCACCCCCGCGGTTCTAATGACTTACCAGGCTTAGTACCTTGTGGTTCAGGTTCCGCGAACTCCTTCCTCATTGTCCACATGTACTCATTGTAGTCTTGCTTGACAGCAGTCGAAGACGATGCGACAACCCTGTAGTCGAGAACTTCGAGTGCGGTCAGAATCACGCAGGGATGCTGCAAGTACACGATTGTCGACTCGTCGCAGTAACCGCCCGAAGCGAAGCCTTTCAGCTGTTCGATATCAGAGGCTGTAAAGCATGCAAGTGATGCTTGCTCTTAAAAAACCACGGGGGGACAAAATACACTCTGTTGTAATGAAATATAAACACTTTGAGAACTGTATAAGAAGAGTATTTTTGTTTGTTTCGGCTGCCGACTAACTAAGCCTGTTGTGGCCTATACCTGAGTATTGGGGCTGCCACTTATAGGTCCTCAGGTAGACCTTCTCTTGGTGGTTACCTTCCCTAACTGAGGCTGCGGGTGCAGATGATGACTTAGCTCATCATCACCAGCCCTCTCAATCCAAGCCCACCCAGCTGGGAAACAACTGGCCAGACTCTGTTCCAAACTTGTTGACCAGTCTATCAACCCTCTCACTTCCTCATCACCAGCCCTCTCAATCCAAGCCCACCCAGCTGGGAAACAACTGGCCAGACTCTGTTCCAAGCTTGTTGACCAGTCTATCAACCCTCTCACTTCCAGCCAACTGGCCAGACCCTGTTCCAAGCTTGTTCTACCAACCCTCCCACTTCCAGCTAACTGGCCAGACCCTGTTCCAAGCTTGCTGACCAGTCTACCAACCCTCCCACTTCCAGTCAACTGGCCAGACCCTGTTCCAAGCTTGTTGACCAGTCTACCAACCCTCCCACTCTCCAGCCAACTGGCCAGACCCTGTTCCAAGCTTATTGACCAGTCCCCTGTCTCTCATCTGCACCCGACCTAGTTCCCGCCGGGGTTCAACCCAGGTTATTCAGATCCCGTGTACACCACTTGGCTGTGAGATCAGAGGCGAGTAGGAGAAGCTAGGTGGAACTAATTTGGTGGGCTCTTTGTATTGCGCGTCACTACACCGTTATTGTGATAAGGATGGAGAAGGAGAGGATGCCAAAGAAAATGATGAAAATGAAGTATGTGGGAAAAAGACCGCAAAGGAGGCCAAGAAATAGATGGGAGAAACAGATAATAAAAAGTGTGCAAGTGAGAGGAGAAGAATGGAAGAAATTAAAGGAGGAAGGATGGTGGAAGGATATAGGAAGATTGGGGTATTTTACTAAAAGTGACCCGGCCAGAGATTGGAAATAGTTGATGATGTTGATGATGATGATGATGATGTGAGAAGTTAAGAAAGTTTTAGAGAAAGGATAAGAGCAAGACTATTTGTTGCAATACCACTATGAGGGGTTAGGTTCGATTTAGCTATAGGTCTACACCAGAGCACCCTCATCATGATTTAATTGTGAAATGTCTTCAAGATATGATCTATTTAAAAAAAACTGTACTGAACCTATTGTACCACAATATGTAGGACTACATTCAGAATGAAAGTGTGATTTGTTTAGCATTATATGAATAAGGGTATAAGTAAAATGTCACATGTCTAAATTCAACATTTTTATTTTTTTAATTAGCACCGCGTCTTACTAACCGTTTGGATTAAAGCTACGCCTAAGTACTAATTAAGCTAATGGGTTAGGAATTGGTAAGGTTGAATTTAGAGGAAGTGAACTCGCATTTGTGTGGAGGGAGAATGGAGAACCATTTAGGAAAAACACCCTCTAGTTGACCTGATTGGGATTCAAACCTCGATCGCCCCATCATTGGGAATCTTGTCTACTGCGAGAGTATTGCCTTAGACCATGCGGCCACTGAAGTGGATAACAATGATTAATAAATTATATTTCTTACGTTCTAAACAAATTTATTAGTATTATGTTAATTGTAAAAGTTAAAATGTCAATTACACAATTAAAGTTATTTTGAAGTTCTTGAAACAGAATACTAAGTTAGATATATTAGGCCTCGGTCCCGGCACAGATTTATCTGATTGCCAAACCCTTCCTTCACCTCTGACAAGACGTGTATTAATCACAACTTGTGAATGTGTGGAATGCCAGGCCTCTACCGTGGTTCGGATCCCACTTTAAACTGTAGGTCCCTGTTGTTGATAAAAATGTGTTTCCCTAAAAACAAATGCTACCAGTTTCGGCCTATATTTGTAATGCATCTGTCATCTTACGTCCATTTATATGTGCTAGGTATGTGTATTGTTACTCCTTGAAGATCTTGGTCTGTAATGGCATTAGTGTTAATTGACAATTACATTACAATCAAAGACCTTAAGAATTAACACAATACTTTCATATTATTAATCAATTTGAAAAATGACATTTGGACACCGGAATAAAACATAGGACCATTGGCTTAAAGCACCGTTGCTTTACTACCACTGAGCTATCCAGTGTTAGCATTTATTTTCTTCATGATATATTTGATTAAATTTCATTGGCTAAACTATGTAAACATTTTATTTTTAGTATTTACTCACCTTTAAGTCCTGAAACAAGCACTCGCCAAGGATTTTTATGCCCATACGAAGCAAGATTACCCCTTACTAGAATGTAGGGCATGGATTACAAAATTTAGCAACAGATTCACCGTCTGAAAACAACAACAAATTAAGTTATACATTTGAATAACATTGTTCACCTAAAGCAATCTTACATTTTCATGTTGCATAGACTAGGACTGTATCCGAATAGTCAAGTACACTTGACTTGATGACTTGACACTTAACACGCACTTGAGATCGAAGACTGCAACAGACTATTTGAACGGCAAAATATCCTTTTCACACCCTTGAGTCCGCAGTGCTGCTTCCTACCAATATCTTATAGACTATTTTAATGCAATTTATCAGACCGAATTGGTGACTTATTTTCACTGCACATTACATATTATCCAAATTATCCAACACGTCACAACACAATACAGCTCTACAACATTACAAAACAACCAGTATATTTAACGTACATTATCAAAGATCACATTACTCTAAGAGATCTATCTCTAGCAGATGAAAAATTAAACAATTGTCATTCAAACACCTCATCGACGGCGTGTCAAGGGTAGCTTGCTGTCGCCCTTAGACTCCAGAGCGTGTGAAAAATGCATTAGCACACTTTGTGGCTATTCGGACGGACCTGGACTTGATCACGTGATTGCTAATGAAACTATCAAGTGAACATCAAGGGTAGTCGGCGCGTGAAGTAGACTATATGGATACAGCCTAGGTACAGTAAGAACATAGTAGGAAGGACAATTAAGAAATTGTATACATCAGGCTACATTTAGAAAATCGTTTAAACACCTTTCCTACTCCAACAAGAAGAAAATTATACTTACAGTAGTAAGTAGTATAAAAACTTGAATTATAGCGTCACCTGGAGATATTATGAATATTACCAAAGACTACGCCCCTCTATTAATTTTGATATTTTGGCAAAGAAATGTTACTAATCACGTTAATTATGTGTTTAGTTTTCCCCAAAAACTTTTGCTACCACAATACAAATACATCAATAATATAATTGAAACAACTCAACTTTACACAAATAAGGTATTAAAGGTATTACTTACAGATTTTTTTGGTAGAATTCTCAAGAAATTCTATTTTCAGCAGAAATAGACAGCTAATCATAACAAAGTCAATTTACCCAATTAACAAATTATCTTCTATTATAGGTATTTAGTGCTTGAAATAAAGGAATTTTGAACTATTTATAAAGAAGCATGTTGAAAGCTCTCTATCTATTTTTTTTCACTAGTAAAATTAATACAAATAAGCTTCAATATTATATTTTAAAATTTACAATAATCTTAATATCAATGTTATAATGTAATTTATAAGTTAACAATCAAAATATCTCATCTCCTTGAACAGAGCTCTAGGTGAAGATCTTACCAATTTAATTTAACAATTTTATATAATGGTGTACGGTGATAGTACATTGAAATAGATGTCTGATCACTGTAACTAAAGAGTAGCCAGACCTGTATATCCTAGACTCTGAAATAGATATAATACAAGTCTGTTAGGTATGTTATAGGAATTTGATAATTTATTGCACAATGCAATTTTTTTTACTACATATATACCAAATTAATCACGCCATTTTCCTTTACGGGGTAGGCAAGAAACTATGAATATAGCTCAAAAAACAACTTCATACTTAATCCATCCTCACTAACTTTCTCCGTACTTCCCTTACCTTTGCACCCTTCCTTCACTTCAACAACATATATACACCGAGTCATACATGCTCTTTTATTCTTAAAACTCTTGATATTTCTCTTTTTGCTTAGTATTCATCTACGACATTTAGCGACATCTTACATAGCCTACCCCTTCCTTTTGATCCCTACACTTTACTTTCGTATATTTGTTTCATCACTCAATCCATACTCATCCTCTCAATATGCCCAAACCACCATAAGACACTTCTTTAACATTGACCTATTGGATTCCTTTTCAAACCACACTCCTTCAGCTACCATTAATTACTGAATCTGTCCACACAAGTTTTTCCATATATATTTCTTAGATATAGCATTCCAACCACATTCACCATGCTCTTATGTTTCTCCTGACAAACCCACGCTTCACATCCGAAAACAACGTTGGCGTTAACACACTTTTATATATTGCCATCTTTGCCGCTTTAGATACTACCTCATTCTTTGCAATAGTCCACATATATCCAACTACTCTCCGAAATGCATTAATCCATCTGTTGACTTCACCATCCATCCTTCCATTTTTATAGAACATTATGGCAAAGTGCACAAAATCAGACATTTGTTCTAACAGTTTCCCATTTATACTAAGTTTCATTTCCTGACCGGTCCTTATTAATAACCAACATCTTAGTTTTAGAGACATGTATACGAAGATACATTCTGTATGTCACCACACTCAAACGATTTAATGCATTCTGCAAGTCGCTTTCCTTCTCAGCCATTAATATGGCATCATCTGCATATAACACCACTCTCATATTCACATTGTCATAGAGTCCCATGTAGCTATTGATTTAATTAAAATAGATTTAAGTTTATTTTTAAAAAGTGTGGGTTTTGATGTTTTGAATGGTTATGGAAGGTGATTGTACATTTGCCATGAAATGAGAATGTGTTTTTTCGTTACTTTGTTCTCATTTAATTTAGCTATAAATCGCCGGCATGTCTTGTGTGGTAACTGTGCTGAGTGGTGTTTTTTGCCTGTGAAACTCTTAATTTTAAAGTGAACAAATAATAATATATTGAGTTTATGAAGACCTAGAATTGATAATATCCACACTAATTTTATGTGTTTAGGTTTTTGCAAGTGTTTAAGTTTGGTAGATAAAATATTTTTACTATACCTCTGTTGTGTGCAGCTTGGAGTGGATGAAGAATACCGGCAGCCATAATGTCGCATATATGGCTGAGGTACTGAAAGTGACTATATTAGAGCATGATAAAAAAAAATTTTTTTTGTGGGCACTCCAGATGGTCTTACCAATACAACTATGGCAGGCAGCGTTTTATTTAAAACAGCCCCTATATGTGTTTAGCAGCATAAGGGTTTGTCGATATATAAACATAAGTATTTGACACACTTAGCTTCGTGTAAAGGTTTACCTGACGCGTTAATATTTATATCAAAATCATAGTGCACTTGAAGTAAAGTAAAATTAATTTAGTTTGATTTGTCAGCATTAATTGTTAATTTATTTAGTCTTAGATATTCATTGAGTGTGCAGAGGTCTTCTTGCATTAGGGTGGTGGTTTGAGCTATGATTCATATATATTAACGGTATCATCTATATACCATTTGGGGATGCCTTTGGGGATATATATATATATATATATATATGGAACAAAACTAGGCCTGGATTCTGGAACACTCCCTTGTGAAACTCTTGTCTTAAAAGTCACGCTTGGATTAATTTATTTTTACAAGTTGATATGTATCTGTTAGGAGCTTATGTGTTAATCATCTTATTTCCTAAAAATAAGGTTTTTTTACAAGTATTTCATGATCTAGTACAGTGTCAAAAGGTTTTGCAAATATAGCTGCAGCGTATTTACCTCTATCGATTGTTTGTATTTGTAGTGTTCAGGGCCGGTCTAAGGCAAAAGTTTTGTGTGTACAAAACTCACATTTGAGAAAAAAAACTGTAACAAATACTATGTATGGCCATTTTAAAACTAGAACCTATGTATACCATTTTAAATGTTCTTTCCCAAATAAGTTACACATCTGAGTTTGTCTTTCTCCAGAATTCGGGAAATATGTTCCTTCATAACAGGATTGAATTTTGCAATCAACTCTACGAGCCCGAGAAAGTTTCCATTTTTTTGCTGTAGAGGGTTTCGTGAGTTCCTCGAAAAGCCAAGTTGTGTTGGGTAAGGGGACAATACGTACTAAAAATGTTTGCACCAAAATAATAATTTAAAACAAAACTTAAGCAAAATTTCACAGAGCACTATATAAACTAAAAATTATAAGTAGTAGCGAATTGCAACATGCCGAACTATAAATAAAGCGAGTAAGCGATTATCAATAAGTCACTCGAACGGAGGTTAGGTTACTGACTGAGAATCAAAATTAACACTACACCTACACCCCATCTCCTGCCGCCCACAAAAGTTTCGGCCTGAGCCTAACTCATAGATCGTACAGTCTCTACTCGGCAACTAGTATAGTCCCGTCACAAATGTAGTTGACAATGATACGTCACACTGAACAACTTTCAAAATGTATTTACTTTGTTAATGTATTCTAATGCACTAATTTGAAATAAAAAAGTACTCTGTTTGGCATGGATGTAAATATTAATTTAAGAAATAAGCATTCTTCTGACAAGTTACTTTCTTTAATTATACTTATAATTTCCCAGATAAAAACAAAAATTATTTATTAATGGCCATTTTGGCGCCCCCCTGAATTGTTTGTGTGTGCGGTTGCACACGTAGCACACGCCTTAGACCGGCCCTGGTAGTGTTCGAAGAAGGAAGGAATGAATCCGTATTGATATGTATACAGCAGAAATTTAGTTTCAACCTAATTCAATAGATTTTTTAAAATTATCTGCTTAAATGTTATATCAAGGACACGTAGCACTGAAATTGGGAAAAGAAAAACTCTGGTCTTACAGACACATAAATATATATTTTTATTTCAACTTTTCTTTCTACTTTAAATTATTGATTATAACTAAGTCAGGTTAGCTGTTAGCCACTTCAAACTAGGTATCTGTATAAACGTTCTAATAATAAGTAACATTAAAAACAAAACAACTCAAAGAATAAATAATAGGTAATATCAACAGACCATCTTTAAAAGACGCATGTAAGAAAAAAATTTAATACATAGTAGGTACTTAATATGGTGTGCTGTTTGTGTATTGCTCTGCTACCTCATCTGTTGTGTGCCCAACCTCTGTACGGTAAGGTCCCAACTGAAACACCTGGTTCGAAGAACCGCTTCTGCCCAGAGATGTATTTCCACGTTAACCATATGCTGGGATTATACAAGAAATACACAATTACTGCTTCAGTGCTTTCATGACTATTTACTATCGTCGCGTTGAACAAAATATTCAATTGCTATCCCTTACACACGTCCACCAACGGGTCATCTCCTTGAACTAGTGGCCGAGGCAGGCGTTCCACTATTCAGTCTGGTCCACTCAACACTCTTATTGCAAATGACCAAGTTCGAACCCCTGACCCTCCAAGATATGCTGCGCAACACTATCAACGTTAGCACCATCTGTAGGTGACGTCACTACAGCTTGAACTAAAATTAACTTGGTACCGTACACAAACGGCACAGTGTTTGGAATATCAATACGCTAGGTATGATTAACTACGTGTTCCAGCAATCACCTTAACTTAGGTGTTTCAAGAGACTGCCAATACTAGCTCCACATATAATGAACGTTGCATAAAATATATTTTTCTGGGTATACAATAATTTATATTTAATCAGGGCAAGTGTGTAGTCCCAATTGTAGCAGTGCAGGAGCTCTTTATTTGTAATTTGGGGTGGGAGTGGAGTGTGGGAGTGGTATTAAAACAAAATTAAAACGAACATACGCTTGCTCACGCCAGTCTTTCATTGTAGTGTAAATATACATCTATCTATTGTGTCATAATTAATTATTTAACTAATATTCAATTAGGTATAATTAATAGAAAAACAAGTTTCGTACATCCACATTTAAAACAAAAGGTCTAATTTTCAGAGAAAATTATATTTATGCTGATAATCAGCTGGAGCGCCGCTCCACTATCGTATCCAGGGCTGGAGTGTCACTCCCCTTTGGTTACATTACATCCCTGCATCTGAGTATTGTAAATACAAAACTTACAGTTAATGCAAATTCATTATACTAAAACAAAGCTTGGTATTGCAAATGATTTTTTTAATGAAACTGAATTACCTATAGTTCTTGTTCGCATATTTGTATCATTCCTATGAATTTAGAATATACTTTAAATTAAAATGTATTAAATCATGATTATATATTGTAGCCTAGCGTTGGATTTTGAGCAAATGCACTATATAAAAGCATTTATTAAACGCTCATCAAATGCTCATCAAGTGCTCTACCCACCGGATACACATTATTTGCTTTCCTGCTGCAAAAATGCATCGTCGTCCTTTTCCGGTGCGATCAGCCTGGTTTGTGGTTATCTACATTTATTGTAGTTGTTAAATCTTTTCTCATCTTCCATTATGAGGATCTACAAGGATATTTTCACTGGTAATTATTAAATCATAAATTGTACTCTACATGTTATAATTATTTATTGAGTTAAAGATGCATAAAATGTCTTTTGAAAAGTAATTTTATAAGACTGCTGTTCAACCTTGGGCATGTTTTGTAAGAGTTCAATGGTTCTATATAACTTAAAATTAGCTATTTTTAATTTTCACTTAATATTGTTTGAATTTTAAAAAAAACCGATATTTATATTTCAACACATTATTGTTATTATTTTAGATGATATTATTTGTATAATAGTTTATTTAAAGAATGAAATTAGTTTTGTTTTGACATATGGTTGAAAATCAAATGTCAAGAATAATATTTAGGAATTTAATTTTTTTATTTTGTAATTGTTTTGTAGCTTCTTTGGGTATTTTATATTAAACTTAATTTTATTCATTTTTTCAGGCGATGAGATGTTCTCAGACAGCTACAAAATGAAGCTCGTTGATGAAGTTATCTATGAAGTCTATGGGAAAGTAAGTTCTAATAGCATTCACCTAATTACTTCTTTTAGGACCTATGCATAGTTTTAATTCATTATAGAAACCACCTAGTAAAATATTGAAACCAGTATTTTAGTATTATGTGAGCTGTTTTGTTATACAATAATCAAATTTGTGTCTGCAAGAAGATTGTGTTCTACCATATACTTCAGAAATTTAAGAGTAACTGTATTTGATAACTTTATAATCCTTATGAAGATTTGATATTTAGGAAATAGATTCCGCTTTGTGTTTCACTTTAAACTGGTCCGTATTGAACACAAATGTAACCTAATATCAGAGATGTTACTTTCTTAACAAAATTTGTGTTTAATTCAATATTGTTTTTTGTTTTCCTGATTTCTTTGGTTGTGTTCTTTGCCTTTTGAGGTTTTGTAGCTGGTGTTTTTTTATTTATACCTAATAGTAATATTTAGCTGAATTATTTGATTTGGAGAATATATTGTGTCATCTGTCAGATGACAAAGCATTTATTAATTTATTTAATGAAACAACAATATTAGTTAAATAATTATCTTGATTCAAATATTTACATAGTCCCTTACCTCTAATTCTTGTCATTGAATATAATATCAACGACTTGCACAAACTATTAATATCAAATTACACACAATATTCTTAAATTTAGAATAGTAGCTTAAAATTATATTTGATGTATGACAAGTTTGAACAATCATACCTTGGCCTAATTAATTGAATCTTTGGCCAAAATATCACATGCAATTGTGCCAATTCTAATTTTGTTTTTATCAATACTGTACATCATTTATATATTTTATCACGGTTTCCACACAACTGCAAAATCGAGAAAACTCCTCCTAAAAATCTCTATAAAAGACTTAATGTTTATAAATTTGTGAAATTAAACTGCAAGCTTTAGGCTTAAATAACATAGTTTCCAGACAGGATGTAAAAAAGTGAACCGAAGAAGCACGCCGACTTGAATAAATTTCTCACTTGCATCCCAGCTTTTTTTTTCTCCTTGAAACATTAAAGCTGTGTTAAAATAGTAAATACTCCCTCATTATTAAAGTCAAACTATTCTATATACAAATAGATCCCAGCACAGATTTATCTGATTGCCAAACCCTTCCTTCACCTCTGACAAGATGCGTATTAATCTCNGTGTATTAATCACAACTTGTGAATGTGTGGAATGCCAGGCCTCCACCGTGGTTCGGATCCCACGTTAAACTGTAGGTCCTCCATTTCATCTCACAATCACCCTACCATCACACATTAGCGTAAGTGCGTATAACCCGAACGGGTAGTAAGACGCGGGGCTAATAATAATAATAATAATAATAATAAAAATAATAACATATAGCCTACAAATAGCATTCCCATAAAAATTTAAATTAAACACAAAATAGCTAAAATAATTATAAGAAGTGTTATTTTTAAAAGTAATGCTGATCATGAATTTCAAGATATTTAATTTTATTTCAATTCCTCGATTATTTTTCTCTTGGGATTTTTTTTCAACCTTACTCCAAACTCCTGCAGCACACTGGTTGTAACACGGGTATTTTACATTAATAAAATAGTGAACTCTGTTTATGCGTGCTCTAATAACCGTCGTGTACACTATGTGGCGATGGTAGCAATGCATGCTACACAATCTTGGCTCTACCTTGAGGGATCATTCTGGTTTATAGAGTGATGTACACAGAGGAGTCTACAAACAATAGCTGGAGGGGATTTTAATTCTAAACTATCATCTGTTTTTTCAACTTTAAAATCGCGGAATAGCTCGGGAGAATGCGAGATACACGCACTAATCACACAACATTACACATTTTAGACACTTTTTTTTACAAACATATTCTTATTTTATCATATATTTTTCTTAGTGATAAATGACAATGAATTGATTAGAAAGAGAGAAGAAAAAGGTCCCCTACCTCTTTTAAGGTGGAATTGTAGGAGACACGATTTAAAGGACAGTTTTTTTACGGCACAAACTTTTTTTTGGTCGAAATATATCAAATACCTTATTTCACCGCAGAATGATTATGGTCACCTAAAAATGAGCTGTGACAATCATGTGAAGTTTTAATTTATAATTTAAAGAAAAATATCGCTAGCAAACGATCATTTGGCTTAGCTTGTGCAGGAAGATGAGTCCAAGGTCATCAGTTATAGGTTCTTTAGTGGTGTGGAAATGAGGGGGAGGGTGGAGGAAGTATCTTGCCTTTGTTTATCTTTTAAATTTATGTGACGAAAAGGACTATTCCATGCAGCAATTATGCGATCAAATCTTATAAATAATTTTTTGGACTGAACAAAAATGTGCTACAATTATATTCTGGTGAACTAGGATACTGTTTCACTACAAACATGGTTTAATTTTCTACACACGGTGATGTCAACAATTGTTGAATATCTGTCGAGGGTGTCCTGGATTTTGATGACAACTTTTTATCGTGATTTAAAAAAGTTTCTCATCTAATGCCGCTATGTTCATGATAGATATTCAACGGTTGCTGGTATCACCATGTGAAGAAAATTAAACTATGTTTCTACTGGAGGAATATTTGATTTATTTTGGTCTAAAAAGTGCAAACACACTGTCCGTTTCCCGCGTTCCCTGCATCCTTGAGATTGCCTTAGGACATACGTATGTCACTCCGCAAGCACATGGCACACCTCAACCTATATTCCAGGGAGTATTTTGTTTAGAAACTCGCAATAATCGCCTATAAAGACCACATTTCTCCTCTTTCCTTAGCAACTCGACTCTTGCTAATGAAACACAGTAAATTGTCTCTGTCCTGTTCAAAAAACATCTTGAACATCATCCAATGGTTTGACACGAAGTAAACATGCGTTACTTTTCATCACAACTGAACAGATTCATAGTCACACCCAAATGTAAAAGGGAAATGTCATGAATATAAAGACCTAAATTAATATCTAAGATAATTATTAGACTACAGACATAACTTTCAACCTTTTGATAATTTATATAATTTAACTTATGGTTCTTTACCCTAACTTGCGTGAATAGATTATTTTAAACTTCCTGTTCCAATAGGATCAAATCAAATAAAGTAACATAATTTCTATATGAGATGACATCACCCGAAGCAGTCATGAGTCAACATTATAACAAACTGCGTGAGTCAACACAAAGTTAGTCACTCTTTACATTTCTTTGTTTCACTTGTGGTTATAGTGAGTTTTGTTTTAATTGTATGATAATTATTCTAAATTATCAAACTTGATAAATCTTTGTATTATTTGATTTGCCTTCTACTTGAGTGTATAATAGTAATAATAATGAAGAAATGTATTAAAATAACAAAGTGACCTACAATATTAGTGATAATGCTTGTTTCCTCACCAGGACCACTTTATCAACTCTAATAGAAAATAGGAAATATTCTCAAAGACAATTTGAAGCTTGAATTATATTTTTTAGTTGTTTTATGCTTGAAAAAATATATTGGAGTAATTTTTGAACCAAAATCACTTAGAAAATGTTTTATTTCACAAAATTAAGTTATTACAAATTCTTTCAATATTAATATTAATTTCTAGTGTGTATAACATCTCAGAACGTCAATACATTTTTATCGGTGAAGCCGAAGCTGATACTTGTTTCGAAGTTTACCTTAAAACGCACTTAATACATTAATGGCAGTTACAAACTTGCTTTTGGTGTGCTCAGTAAAACAAGTAACTGCTTCGTGAATAATTCTCGAACCCCATAATAAACACGAAATAAAACCACGGTGATAATGTAAATCAAGCAAGGGAGCAGTCTTACTAAAAATATATTGGAGTAATTTTTGAACCAAAATCACATAGAAAATGTTTTATTTCACAAAATTAAGTTATTACAAATTCTTTCTATATTAATATTAATTTTTAGTGTGTATAACATCTCAGAACGTCAATACATTTTTATCGGTGAAGCCGAAGCTGAGACTTGTTTCGAAGTTTAGCTTAGAACGCACTTACTACATTAATGGCAGTTACAAACTTGCTTTTGGTGTGCTCAGTAAAACAAGTAACTGCTTTGTGAATAATTCTCGAACCCCATAATAAACACGAAATAAAACCACGGTGATAATGTAAATCAAGCAAGGGAACAGTCTTACCCTGACTTATTACACTATGGGCCTATCTTATAAGCTGCACCATAGTGTAAGCAGTCTTACCTTGACTTATTACACTATGGGCCTATCTTATAAGCTGCACCATGTAGTGGAACCAAGCAAGTTAAGCTCGTTACCTCAAAGGGTATAAGCTGCACCATAGTGTAAGCAGTCTTACCTTGACTTATTACACTATGGGCCTATCTTATAAGCTGCACCATAGTGGAACCAAGCAAGTTAAGCTCGTTACCTCAAAGGGTACATTGCGAATTAGAGCCCACTCATTGTGTCGGTGTCTTGTTGGCAGCATGTGACGAGAAAGCACGGCGAAGTCACTCTTGACGGATTCAACCCTTCGGCCGAGGAGGCCACTGAGGGCACAGAGGAGGGCGTCGAGTCTGGCGTGGACGTTGTCCTCAACCACAGGCTTTGTGAGACGTACGCCTTCGGTGACAAGAAAGGGTACACGCTGTATTTGAAGGATTACATGAAGAAGTGAGTTGCTTGATTAAAGGGCGAGGCTGTTTTGAGTCAAGTCTTTAGAACAAGAGCTGAGCGCTTGAATGTTTTAACTATGACTTGGTAGTGGTAAGGTCTTGTCCCAGACAGGATGTACCGAAGGTTTCAAGGGGCCCAAATAGTCTCAATGATTCTACACAGAGAAACATATTTCCATTTTTCCAGGGGAGTCATTATCATCACAAACATTCCAGGCTGTGGCTGGTTCCGTTTAGTAAAATGCCTCCATATTACTCTATCCTTCCACCACTTCCTCCTTTATTTTCTTCCATTCTTCTACTTTCACTTGACCACTTTTCACATCCTCGTTACATGTCCGTACCATCTCACCCTTACTTCCTCTACTATCTCATGTACTCCCTGTACCCCCACTCTTTCCTGAATAACTTCATTCCTAATCTTATTTCGCCCTGTGACGGCTAACATGACCTCCACTTTACTTGTCTCTCTCACAGTTACATTCATTGTCCTTGTTTCTACATGTGTAACCCCTTTACTGTACTCACTTGCTCTGCTTTATCTTAAGGTTATAGTACTAATACATAGCCATGCAGAAGGTGAGGTTAATTGTAAGGGAAAAGTGGTGTTATTTTTCTCAAAGAGCGATGATATTGAAAGCTGAATATGAGTCGAATTAGTGTCCAATAAAAATACTAGGATAAAACTGTCTACATTGTTCGTTCATATTGTGTATTAAACTATATATTAACATATTCGAAGAAAAATAAAATATAAATGTGCACAAAACATTTCATGCTTAGTAATATCAAACTTGATTTCTCAATATCATTACTTCAATAAAAATTAAGAAGATAAAATTTAGTTAAACATGACTGCTTGTAGCAAGGTGCATATATAGCGTGGACCTAGTGGGAAATCTTTTGAAGGCTAAAACAAAAAAATCGATCTATCGAAACTTAAGTACTGTATTGTAATGTGTAAAAGTAGAAATCTTAATTTTTAATGCTGACCTCAGAAAAAAGTCTAAATATTCTGAAAACACTCATTTTTCCTGTGGTTCATTTTATACCTATAAAATAATAAAAAAACTGATACGATCCATATAAATGGCAACCCTGGCATATCACTTTTGTCAGTGTTACCACATTGAAGATAATATTTTATGACGTGGTTTTTGCCAAATTGCAAATAAATTATGTTTGCTTAAAAAAAGAAAGCATAAATTCATGTTATTTGCGTGAAAACCATATATTTCGTGTTAAAATTCATGTTATCGCAAATGCGTATTTTGCATGTCCCTACTAAGTACTAATACACTGCAATGTAGTGACTGAATGCATCTCTTGTTCACAGACTCGTGCAGAAGCTCGAAGAAAACAGCCCGGACCAAGTTAGTGTCTTCAAGAATAACACAAATAAAGTGATGAAAGATATCCTAGGACGATTTAAGGAATTACAGTTTTTCACAGGTGTGTGTGACCGTCGTGTTAAGTTGGCAAACAATGTTCGTAGACTTTCAGATTGCGTCTAACATTAATTGATATCAGGGGTATCTGAAGCTTTGAAATGTTGAAGTCTAAGGTTGAATACCCTTTGCTTCGACTTTGACACTCACATTGACCTTCATATTCTTGAAACATTTTAAAGTAAGAAGAAAACTTTGATATATTACGAACATATTTGAACTACCTCACTAAATGACATAATATAACACTAGAATCATTTTTAATATAGCTATTTAAAAGAATTTTAACACAGACCAGTGTATAAATAATATCCATAATGTAAACTAGGATTGATTCAGATATTTCTGTGTAAAATAACCCATATGCACATAATGGATAGTTTAAAAATTAAAAGGGGTGTTAATGCAACAAAAATGAAATATTAATCTTATACTTAGACTTCACATGTTACAAATTTCATATAGACCTCGCTCCGTGTTGAAAAATGTGACACACACACACAACCCCTAAATTAATGTTTGTTGTTGAAGCTTCATGTAAATAAACTTTCTGTCTACTCCATTATGATACCCTTATACAGGCTCTTGGTTTATGTAGGTTTAGGTTTGGGTTTGTTTCCCTTGTAAAGCATCCCTAGGATTAAACATTACTTTTTTGTACATTTATATTTGTAAGAAGGAACAAGAAAGGTGGATAGAAACATATAAAAGGGTCGAACACAATATGGCTTTTACAATGAAAAGAAGAACACAGTTCACACTTTACATTGCTGCCATTGGACAGAGGGGTAATGGCTGCCTCTTAAAGAAAATCTATCATTACCATCCAATCCCCTGACCTGGGTTTCATTCTATTGGAACTCATCAGGAGGGTGTGTGAAACGCTCAATGTAACTTCCTAAAAGAGGAAACTAAAAAAAACACAAAAGGGGAAAAAAGGAAAAATGTAAAGAATGATAGGACACTTGGATAGGAAGGAACATATAAAAGGAAAGACATATTATACCAAATATAATACAATTACAGCTTGAGTCACACGTTCGCCGAAAATAGAGCAGAATCTGCTTGAGTAGCGCAGCAATTCACACGCTGTATGTTAACCCATGATGCATTGCAATGCAAACTTAAAACATCTGATTATCAACATATTTTATTTTCTAGTAGATAAACTTATATTTTAGATAATTCTCCTGATGGACATTTTCAAATCATAACGGTTTGTATTACCACAATCCAATACATCGATACACACGCTTTACATTAACAGGCTATTTCAAATCTCCTCAACGGCTAACAAAGCTGCGTTTGCTTCTGGCTGTAGAGCGCAATGCGCTATTAAATGGGCATGCATATTGATTTGAGATGATTGGTTCTCCTGTGCCGAACATCTCGGGCAGAGCAGACAAAGTAGAGATGAGTTGAACTTCAGCAGAACAGCTTGCTTGGATTAGAGCTCATCATGTGACCAAGTTTCTGTTCTGCGCTAGTTTATCGGCGAACGTGTGAATCCACAGTATCTCATAAAGTGAAAAAATGGTTGGGGAGATCAATTGCAAGGATGGGAAGAGGATGCAAATACCTTAGTGTTGTGAACTACATTTTCCCATCTTTTGTTGTTTCTCGCTTAGTTTTCTGTTTGATTTTAATTTAGATAAACTGTTTGTGTTTGCAGGAGAATCCATGGATATTGATGGCATGGTAGCGCTGATGGAATACCGCGATATCGATGGGGACAGTGTTCCTGTTTTAATGTTCTTCAAGCACGGTCTAGAAGAGGAGAAGTTTTAGATTGAAGGGTGTGGGAATATGTAAGTTAATCTGCTGGTAATCATCTTAGGTTCAAGTCGACTCGGGGAAGTGTAGGGCAATATTTATACAGCAAATATTTAAAGTTGAATTTATATAAACCATGAATAAGTACAAACATAATTTTTTTAGTATTACATTTTTTGTGATGAAAAATTTATAATCACAAATTCGAATAAAACTAGAAAAGGGGAAATATTGTGGAACTCTCTTTGCCATGAAATTGAATAAGGTTAAACAAACTAAGAATTTTCAAAAAAAAGATTGAAAATTCTGAGTATTCAAACTCTTTGAACTTTGGCAAAAATATATTTTGAGCAGCTTCTAAAACTCAATTTGAACTCGAATTTTTTAGTACTCACACCCATATTTTCAATGTTAAACAGCTCCTATATATGCATTTTCAAAAACCCTAGATACCAAGTTTTAACATGACCGGTACAGAGGTTTAGACTCTGGGCTGAGATACTGACAGATTGACAGACAGCATCATGAAAACCACTTTTTTGGTATTCATGGAATTCTGAAATGTCGACATTCATCAAAATCTCAAGTTGGATGTTTTATACAATCACAATACCTACTTTACCTAAGGGGTGTGCCAAAGTAAATGGAACTAGAAAGTAAACAAAATTAACTTGAGGTAAAATATTGGCAAACAGTTGTGAACCAAAAACAGACAATTTAATAAAAAAAAGGGTGACTAAAGAATAGGGGTGTGGGAATAGAATAGGGAATTTAATATCAAAATTTCTAACAAAAAACGAATAGATTTTTCACATTTGATAATACCATACCGGTGGCTCCCAAATGTTTGTATCTCCATTATGGAGGCCATGACCTCTTGCTTTCTTATAACAGCTGTATTCCCCTCCCATCACATTGAACAAAGGACAAGCGTATTGTTTAACTCTTGAGTCACCAGATTATCTGGCTACCCTCTTGTCTCTTTGCTATAAACATATTGGTCCATCTAGACAGGACTTTTAAGAAATTTATGACAACTATTCAAGCTGGCTTTTGCTTTTCGAAGTTTGGAATCGAATATTCGGCCGTTAATTATTCAGAATTATTTGAAATTTCAAATATTCACACACCCGTGCTAAAGAATCTACTTAAATAGAAAGAATTGTAATAGTAAAAAACTAACAATTAGTGTCTAAACTAAAACCACCATTCGATTATATTTTTTAATCCTCTCGCCCTAAAATATTTGAGTTATGTACATACATTTTTACTATGGTTACTTCTTTACCATACACTGTAGTATTTTGTAAGCATGTTTTAATACCAAGCATTGTCTCGTAACTTTAGCACTGCTTGGCGCTAAACATGCAACAGTGAATTTGTTTATTATTATTATTATTTTGTAACATGTGTGATTTGAATACATCCATGTGTTAACTTTAAACAACACAATCTAATATTGCATACACAATTGAAACTAAATACATAGCACCTGCTGGTAAAGGAAAAATAACTTATGTATGTTTGGTATATTAAGGGAAATATGTTTTCTTTTTTCTGCATCTAATAAACCATAAATGTCTGGAAGTTTAAAAATAATTAAGCCTGAATGAAGTTTGAAAAATATTCTAAATCTTAGTTTAGATTCACCTGGTTTGGTGGTTGCATGGTCAAAGGCATCACTCGCAATATACTGGATTGCCAATGACTGGGATATTGGGACTAGAATCCTGGTAAAGTGTACGGAGGGCTGTTTCTCCACTCCCGTCACACAAATGTGGTTACACTTCCTCTAAATTCAACCTTCATCATCCCTAACACATTAGCATATTTATTGCATAAGCGTACAACCCGAATGATAGTAAAACTATTCGATTTGAAGTCCCTAGCCATAATATTGATTTGAAATATTTTCACTAAAAAGATTTTATTCAAAATTTATTTTGAGATTTTAATTGAAGATTCATATTTTGAATGAAAATTTTAAATTTGCAGCTGGCATAAAGTTAACTAACTCTATGGATGATGTGCTATTGATTAGATATTATTTTAGGTGTTAGTGCTTTGTCTTGTCAGAATGACCCAGGGGGTTGGGCGGGCTATGTTAATGTGTACAACATGTAACTCAAATTTTATATATTTATGTTGTGTGAGCATTAATTTGTAAGGTACCCCTCCTTCACCCTGAAAGATAGGCTTACCTTACATGATTCCACTATGGCGCAGCTTGTAAGATTGGGCCATAGCTTACTCTGTCGTGGTAAGACTGAGCAACGCTGCCTTTAAAGTTAGATGAGTGTTTAGACAACACAAAACTACCAAAAATTGAAATCAACCCTTTATTTTAACCTCTAAAATTTTTTTGATGACTTCATAATAACTGTTGAATCTGGCATTTCACTTTTGAATCAAAGCTTAAGCTGATGATGAATTCTCAAAGTGAAGTTAAAGCTTCACATACACCCCCCAGTTTTGATTCTTTATCAGTTTCTTCTGTTTCAGATGGAGATTATATCTGAAGACTGCAACATTTTATCGTATTTGCGGTGTGTTTGTCTCTTTGAGAACAAATCTGCGCTCTGCCTGTTTATCCATGTTATACTGTCAAACATTAACTATTTTATTATAACCTATTTTCAGTTTGTTTCCATCTAAAGGGAATTGTGATTGTAAATATTGTAATCGTATATTTACGTGCTTTGTATATTTATTTACATTGGAAGATGAGAGGAGATAAAAGCAATGCCTAAAATTTGAGTTATACAACAAACAGTGCATACAAAAAAAAAGTTATGAAAAAAATATTAAAGACACTTGTTACAACTCTTTTGAATTGAAAGTTTTTATTTTTGTATCGTTTGTTTTACCATTAATTTTAAGATGAAATATCCATATTTTTTAAAACTGTGTCGATTACATATTTTGCTTGTGATACTTTTTTATTAATTTTGTTTTTTTCTATTTGGTTGTCCAAGATTTTAAATTATTACATATGTTTACAATAATCTCATATTGTACATATTTTTAATGTACCAAAATCAATCTATTATAAAGAATTTTAAATTTTACTCTTTAATATTTGACTGTGTAAAATAAGACTTAAAATTAATGCAATCGGTACATCACTTTAAATCCAGGTGACCTGGCGATCTAGGAGTAAGGTGTCAGCTTCTGTGCCCAGGGTTCGGGTGCCCAGGGTTCGGGGTTCAATCCTCGGTCCCGGCACAGATTTATCTGATTGCCAAACCCTTCCTTCACCTCTGACAAGACGTGTTGAATGTCAGGCCTCCACCGTGGTTCGGATCCCACGTTAAACTGTAGGTCCTCCATTTCATCTCACTATCACCCTACCATCTTCTGCAGACACTTTCATTCCATAATAAATACGCAATGTAATGTGATAAGTGTACACTACTAAGCTTGGTAATCATTAAAAGGAAAATGGTGCCAAATGGCTATTTTAAATTAAAGATTGAAACGAGGGCAGAAGGGCAAGGCCTATAGACACCTCAGCCCCAGAACCTCGGAGTTCACAGTTAAAACATTTGCTGAACTAAACAAATAACTGTCGATGGACAAAACACAGTAGGTCATGAGTTACCCAACTTGTTTGTCAATACACCCTCCCGCCCCTAGATTTGCTACAGAACTAAGATGACTGTCTACAATAGTGAGCCAGTAATACCTCCTGGAACAATAAACTTTTTTTTAACCACCCCGATCTCCCTTTGCCGTGAGGGGACCAATTCCGCCGACTAGGAGATGGATATCTCGTCCACCACTAATAAAATTGAGTGGGCTGTAGGTAGGGGTGTGGTATCGAAAGAAAACAATCTATATTAGTACGGTATCTATATCAAATTTTAATCTGAAAATGTGGTTTTTTTTTATCTAGTAATAATAATTTCAACTTTTTCATCATAATATTGTATTTTCTTATTAATTTAAACATTAAAAATTATAATGGTTTTTAATACTATAAAACAAATTTTAAAAGATGCTTTTTCACTATTCAACTTCTAAAAAACTTCCATAATTTTCTTCTGGTATTTGAATTTTTTTTTAACTACATTCATCCTTTACATACTTTATAAAGATAACTTGTTAACTATTGACGAACAATAAAAGACTCCACAAACTCTTTTTTTGACGTGAATATGTCTTTAAATTTGCTACCATATGGGGGCAATCCAAAAAACCGTAATGATAACAAAATCGGGGATACAGTTTGGTGTTGTAGTTTTGAATATTTCCTCTACATCCAAAATTAAATTATACCACTAGATAGCTAAAGAATCAAAGAATTCATTACGATAAGCGAGAACAGTGACGCATCGCGCGCGGTGGAGGGGGAAGCGCCGTCATTTTGAGGTTATTTTGCTGCGTATCGAGATTTGCAATTAGTATAACTTAAGTTATATTGTAACACAATTATTTGTTTCCTTGCTTTTATCCTAAATACATAAATAAAAATATTTTATTTAAAAAATATAACCCTTTACATAAACGTATTCATGTACAACACATGGCTGTGTTATAAAAATATTTTAGTTAAAAAATATAACCCTTTACATAAATGTATTCACGTACAACACATGGCCCTGTCCATAACACAGCCACACCCCATTTTTTTGTTAAGTTTTTAATGACTGTGCTCATTGATAAAGAAAGGGGTAGTTAACTGGTCGCTATTCGTCCAGTCAGGTATCAGGATGTATTGATAAAGATGAAAGAACAGCTATGACGAACTAAAAGAGATTGAGTGCTAGAGTAGCTTCTTGCTTGTCATACAGAAAATGAGTGAGAGTTAAGAAATGTGTAATTTGTTTTTCCTCCACAGTTCACCTTGGTAGACATTGAGTCCCAGTGTGAGTGAAGATGTTTCTTTAGATACCTGAGAGAGAGTACTAATATCAGTAAAAGTATTGTAAACAAAGTATCAAGTAAAAAATTACTAATATCGAAAGGAAAATATCAACATTAGTAAAGTATCGGTACTTTTTTCACATCCCTAGGTGTAGTTAGACTGGTGAGTATTGCTGATTCAGCCGGGAAGATATATGCCGATGGTTGAGGTTCCTCCTTGAATGTAACACATTCCTATGGAAGAAAACAATGGTGCAGCGTGAATAGCAGCTGATTCTAGGGAATAAAGGACTGGTTAAACGAACTATACAATTCTAGGAACAAGTTCGGCCGAATCTCACCACTGGAATAATCAAACTAACTTGTCAGCCCCAATAAACTCCTAACAGCCCACATTCATGGAGAAAAAAATAAATTTCATTTATGGTGGTGAAAAGTAGAATTTTTTGATCACGATCATTGCCACCACTGCCTACAAGCTGGTCATTTCATGCTGTTCACAGACCATTAGTAGGCCTGCTGGATCACAAAAAGTTTCTTATACCAGATATGTTCTATAAGTCCACTACAGTCCTACTCAATAACCACATTCACATGAATGCGGTCCCCTGAGCGTGTAGGAAAGCTCGAAGACAAATTACCTCATGTGGTCCTTGTGGAAAGTTCAGTTGCAATGGGGCTCAACATGTTAATTATGTGGTTGGATATATCCCTGAGGGTAGGAGATGATTGTCAACATTTTCTTTGCTAAGCACCTGTTAATAGAATACATTTAACATTGTTTCAAATAATTATTTATTTCCTAAAACATATATACAATATTTACAAAAAAACAGCTTAAAGTTTATCATTGGTGAAATGTGGGTTTCTCCTTTCACAGTGAATAATTAACAGGTGGGGTTGGATGCTGTGTCTTTTATAGATTTAAGTTAGTTTATAAGTTGTGTACTGATACAATCAATTCAGGAAAGAAAAAAAACCAACTCCATGGTGTAAACTTGCAATCAAGCCGTATTGACCGAGTGGCCGCCGTTTGTTGGTAAAGATAGTGCCAACTTAAGCAGATAGAGGGTGTCATGTGGCTTATCATAACAAACCTTCTGGCCACTAAGCTCAGTTTTCTAGACCTGAGCCTCTACTTTCATTTGAGTAGCTACTCATTTGTCCTTATGAGGCCGAGTCGACCCCGATCCAGATTCATGGCTTCACAGAAAAATCTGGAAGCGCCGAGGATTGAACCCAGGACATTTGGATATGTAGCCAGGAGCTCTGATGACTCCATCACAGAAACCAAACATTTTATTTGACAATAATTGACCAGCGTATATAAGTCGGATTTGATCACGTCCATTCAAGCACCACCAAAGTGTAATCTGTATTTTCAAACACTATACAGATAATAAATATGTTTTTGGCACATCAGTTTGTTAATCGCTGAGCACTAGTTTACCCCTGCTGTGAAACAATCTTGCACTGCTGCCACCTTTTGACAGGGTTAGCTAATTTAAATAAATTCAAATAATATTACAAGTTTACTTCAAATGACATTCACTATTTTTATGCATACAATAATTCTTGGAGTAGAGTCTAGTTTTGAAAATTTATTTGTCATCCTTTATCATTACTAGAAGTTTTTACTACTGATATATTTAATGAACCACTGTTTAGCACTAACATAACAGTCTGTATATAATGTGATTTGCTTAGCTATTTATTAAGACAATTTTAAAGCATTCCTCTATAACCACAGTTTGATTTTGATAGGACCTTTTTGGACTGTTATAAAAGTTAAGAAAACAATTTTCACGTGATCTGCAGCCGTCACTTTTAACAATTACTATCAATACCTATAAAATAATACTGATTATTCAGTAAAATGTTATAATTTTTTATCGGGGGAAAAATAAAGTGGTATGGTGTGCGCACAAACTTTATCTCTCTTTTATCTTAAAATAGACATTTACTAAAAACTTGTAATATTTGTGAAACAAAATAATATACATTGTTGCAGCAACGTTTCACCAAAGAGCATAAATGAAATACAGAAACATTGAGTAATGAGGAACATCTGTCGAAAAAAGAGCTTAGGAGTTAATTTCACAGTTTTAAACACCTTGGTTTTATAAAAATACATTCCAAAGAATTTTTTTAAAGATTTAATTGTACTACAACTTTCCAATGATAAGTTATTTCAAATAGTTGCGGAGATATGATCAAATTAGGAAATTTACACTTATTTAAAAAAAAATCCTCAAGTAATTTTCATGAGAGCACGAGATGCGCGTCATTTTCTTTATAATGTTAATGTAGGTTTAGATACCAAATTTAATCAAAAACGTTATAACCTATTTTGAGAAAACTACCCTTGATTTTAGGGTTGGATAGATAATTCAAAAATCTCCTCGTGGTAACCTTATGAGAACCCTATATATCAAGTTTTAGCTCGATCGGTAAAATAGTTTCGGCTTAAGGTTGAGATACGGACAGAGAACATTGTGAAAACCACTTATTTGGTTTCATGGGATTATGAAACTAAATCTTAAGTTTATAGTTTCTAAAAATTCCTTCCTGCTAAAATCCTACCATATTTATATAGTTTACATTTTTCTTTTCATTTCACAATAGAACTGTACTAGTTGCGTTTTTATACTCGGGCAGGTTTATTAAATAATTTATAATTATATCAACTGATTACTTAGATATATAATCAAATCAAGACCAATTTAGATGAAAAATGTTATTTTTCAATCTAAAGGATAATTTATGATATTTAGATGTGGCTATAAGCATGATTAACAAATATAATAGATCGGCTATTTAATCTATACGGTTAAGTAATGTAATATGAGTGTTAGAAAAGGAAGGGTAGTTATGTTAGGCCTTTAGAGAAAACAAACTTCTCATTTCTTTACACTTACCATTTTCTTATCACTCACAGTTTCACGAATTTAGTCTAAATAACCTTCTTTATTCCTTATGTTACATTACTTTACAATGTTCTCATACATCTCTAAACCATTAGGCAATTATTTAGGAATGTGCGAGACTTGAAAATATCTTGAAAATTCAAGAAAAAAATCTCATCTCGAAAGTTAAAAAATGAATCTCAAAAATTTGAGAAATTAAAAAAAAGAAAGAAAATAATGGCCCTAAGAAATTAAAAAACCAAACCAGGAATTTATTATTTCCAATAATACTGTAGTAAACCAAAAATAGGCTGNCCCCCCCAAAAAACCCTTTATTAAGAAATGTTTTGGTTATATCAAACTTTGACAATATAAGCTGTAATACTACAAAGTTAATTTATAAAAGGTGTTCATTGTAACTACCTATCACTATTTTATTAGTGGCATTTAAAATATGTATGAGTTATATCTCAAGTGTTTGAATGAACTATAAGACAATCTAAAGCAAGCGCCAGCCCAGCTGTCAAAAAAGAACTCTTTGAACTCTATAGTTATGTTAATAAACATAATTTACATTTTTTTACTTTTAAAAGATGTTTTCTCATGTCTTGATACTTTTTTATATTCCCGTCTCGGGATCGTCTCGAATTGAAAAAATGGTTCTCGCACATTCCTACAATCATTCGTTTTTATATATAAATTAGGATATTTATATTTTATCGATCGAAACTAGAAAGGGGGGGAGGGGAATAATATATTCTGCTGCGAAATATGTCTAAAAATGAAATTGAGTACACATGTGTAGTAAATGAAACACAGTTGATACACAAAGTAGAGGTATCATCTATGGTTACATTCTGCTCAAGGAGGATTCCTAACTCCTGAGGCACCCTTCTGGAAATAATTTCACGGTCTGGATCACACCTCGACGCTTCACTCCAACAAGTACCCACGCTTGTCCCGGAATGTCCAAGTTCAGTTTACTATCACATGGTGAGTTGATTCAGATGAAGGCAAACTTTCCGAACCATCGCATGAGGAAAACCAGCACCAGCACCGTCGCTGTGAATGCTCCGACCAGGCTCACAAAGCTCGAGATGGACACTTCGTTTGTTGGTGGCTTGAAGTGGCTCAGTAGGCCTGACTGGAAATAACATTCACAGACATTCAGTTATCTGTACAACTCGGAGAATATGTGTCCTTCGTTTATCCTTAAAAGTAGCGAACTTAACTTTCATTATACCACTATGGTGTAGCTTATAAGATAGGGCCATAGTGTAATCAGTCAAGGTAAGACTGCTACCTTGCCTGGTTTTACTATGGTTTAGCTTATAAGATAGGATCATAGTGTCATCAGTTCACATTCAGACGACCTCATAGGCTACACAACTTGTGTCGATACATCAACTAGAACTAACCGAGCAGATTACCCCCGCTCCAGTTCACTCACCCAGCCTCCATTACCGACTATCCAGGGTGCCAGCTCCTCTTCCAAGGTCTCCCCTATGGCCTCGAGTAGTGTCTGGAGATACTCGGGGTGACCCTGCCTCACACAGTCGACACCCAGGCCCCCCGCCACAGCAAACAGAGACACCACCTAGTGCCAACAGCCACTATTATTAGGGCCCAAATATCACTTGTAAGGGAAGGTACACGATAAAAAATATAGAATAAAATATAATATGTTGAATTTATAGCACAAACCTCATGAAAATATTTGTATTTTTGTTTTTATTTAATACTTAAAATTATATAAGAATCTACCGATAGATAAAATGTATGATTTTTTAATTTTTATTTACAGTTAAATAAAATAAAGATCTTACCACCAAACAGATTAAAAATGAATAAAAAATTGTTTTATTTATTGTGTAAAATTTGAACTTAGTATACAACTCATAAAATATTTTACTCTGTTTTATCTACTGTCAAATTAAATAAGTAGATTATTCACAACACATAAAATATTATTATAATTATTATTTTGTTTTTTATGTTTAAAATTAAATAAGGAACTTAATACACACCGCATAAAATATTCTAAGTATTGTTTGGTTTTATGTTTAAAATTGAACAAGTTTTAGTACAGAGTGCATAAAATATTCTAATTATTGTTTTGTTTTATGAGTATGTCTAAAACTAAACTTTAGTCTTTTATTGTTTTAAAAAATAATTGTGTTTGATAAAAAGTGTAACTATTTGCCACTGAATGTAATTGTGTTTAATAGAGCAAACTGAACCATCCTGTGAGATGCATTGTGGGTACCTTGCCCCAGGTGATGTCACATTTGAACAACTCTCGGCCCACCGCGGCCAGCATCAGCCCCACCGCCTTCTCAGAGGAGAGGTTTGGGGAAGGTGAGGCCTGTCGAGATACTGTAGAGTACAGCTTGGGGTGCATCCTCTCCAGCTCCTTGCCGATACTGGCCAGCTCGGGGAACACCTCCCGGACCACGTGACCCCCAGGCAGGCTCGCCGCCGTGCGCAGACGCTGCAGACCACACTTCCGGTTGAACACTCCCGAGCGCTTCAGACGATTCCTCACGTACTGGCCACACAGCAGCTTACCTTGTTCCACGATCTCCTGCAACCAGAGGGGTCAAGAGAGGTTCACAAGACTATAGCAGTCAGTGAGTCATGACACATTTCACAGTACTATAGCAGTCAGTGAGTCATGACACATTCACAGGACCATAGCAGTCAGAGAGTCATAGGACTATATAGCGCACCTGCGTGGGAATGGGCTGCGACCGCCAGCCGATGGTGTTGGACAGTTTCCTCGAGACGGCGTCGCTGACGTTGCTGAAACGCCGCCGCGCGGAGGTGGTGGCCGAGCTGACTTCGGAGGCGGCGCCGTTGCCGCTCCCCGCCAACCCCAGGAGGTTGGAGTGTAGCGCGGCGGGGAAGCTGAACTTGCGTCGCTGCTGGAGGGGGTAGGAGGGAAGCGGAGGGAGGTCGGACGCCATGGAGGGGGGCGGCAGGCCGCGGGCATCACAGCTGCCGCTGCGCTGGAACAGCCTGCAACAGTGGCACAGGGGTCGTTAGTGACGTGATCTTAGTGCAAGGTTCGTTAGTGACATGATCTTAGTGCAATGATCGTTAGTGACATTATCTTTGATCAATGATCGTTAGTGATGTGATCTTAGTGCAAGGGTCGGAGAAAGGGTGTTCAAAATCCCAGTACAGACGACATTTCTTGTACAAAATTTGTTCTGCAATATTTCGCACCTTGCAGGAAATACAGCATGTTTTATATCGGCCATTTTATTTACATTTTTGTTGCAAACATAGATAGCCTCGTCTTCTAGGCGCTTAATTTACTAATGAATGATTAATAGATAATTACGGTACTTAATTTAAATTGCTATAAATTAAAATTATATGAAATACAACTTCAAATGAAGAGTTTTTCGACTGTTCACTAACTTAAAAACCTTAAGGCTAGGTAAACTATTCTGGGCTATATAAGACTCTACACAATAAAATATTTTAGTGTTATTATGCTCCGTTATGTTGTCTAAACTGTATTTGTATTTCAGAGCCATTGTTAGTGAGTAGAGTATTCTGTAACAATGTGCGATAGTTTGGAAGAACAATCAGATGTTTCGACAAGACGCAAGTAGGCCTAAAATATGAGAATATTATATTGTATGGATCAATAAATAACAGAGAGGTTAGTGCATTTCAGGTCATTTCCAGTCGATTAGGTTAAGTCCTTACTAATACAAATTATTCTTAAACATATTCAAGGCT